>JAOPUB010037703.1:0-10217 GCA_027564055.1 Neptis clinioides
AGAGAGATAACATTTGAACTTGCATTTCACCCCGGAATTCCTGAATTTTGTTTATACTTTTAAATACAATACAATTTTTAGATATTTCATTACAACCCATTGATGGTCCACTGCTGAGCTGGGTCTCCTCCTCAGAAGGGGGAGGGGGTTAGGACATAATCCACCACGCTGGCCCAGTACGGGTTTGTAAACTTCACACACCTTCGAGAACTTTAGAGAACCCTCAGGAGTGCCAGGTTTCCTCACGATGTTTTCCTTCAGCGTTATAGCAAGTGATATTTAATTTCATAAAACACACATAACTTAAAAGTCAGAGGTGTGTGCCCGAGTGTGTGATCGACATCGGACGTCCCGATTAAGACATCAAGTCTTAACCATTGGGCTATCACTGCTAATAGATATTTATCTTATATTATCTATATAGATATAGATAAATAGCTATTTATATCTATGTATATGTAATATCAGAAATTAGTCAAGCAAAATTTAATTTTTAATATATTATTGTTAAACTAAAATATTTAGGTGCTTTAAGACCATAAACATATATTTTCTCTATCCCGTAGGAACTCTGAATTTAACTGAAATAAAAAGTAGTCTATATATGTTTCATCCAAGTAATAAAGTCTTTGTGAGCTGAGCTACATTTAATTGAAATTCTTTTAGCCGTTTTTGCTTGATTGAGCAACGAACATCTAAACATACAAATGTATAATATTATATATATTATTAATCTTATTTCTTAAAATGTGAGTTTTTTTTAGAATCAGGATATGTCATCGTAAAAGCCAAAGCTAGAGAGAACATAAAACCACAAATATTTCCCCCTTGCTCTACATAACTGCGACTTAGTTCAGAATATTACAGGAAATTCCTTCTTATGTTACAACGTCTGCTGAGCGCGTTGAAAATCGATCAAAACAATAATTGCTCGCATTTCTATTTTATTACACAACCAATGCTTTTCAGATTTAGCAATTTTATACATGAAGTAGCACTTTTGTCTGACTGATCAGATTCGCTTTGCTGTGGTTTTAAACTGTAATAACAAACCATACAAAAATTTTATTTCAGAACTTGAACTCAAAAATTTAAAAAAAGTGTTCAAACTACCAAAATAAGTTATTAAATCCTAGCTTTCACCCGGGGCTTTGCCTGCGTATTTTGTACTTATTTTTTGGAGTACGTTATATTATGAATAGATTATATAAATTCTTTATTAATTGTAGCCTATGTGTTATTCTAATGTATAAGCTATATTACTGTAAAGTTTCATAAAAAATCGTTCAGTAGCTCTTGCGCGAAAGAGTGACAAACATCCATCCTCGTAAAATATCTCATTTATAACATAACTTGTAGGATATATCTGTAAAGTCTCTGTATGGTTTTTAATACTTAAATGGTAACGAAAACTCTCTATATATCGATGTACGTATTTAATATCAAGAAAATTACTAGTGACTAATTAAATTATGTAAAAAATATGGTTATTAAAGACACAGGACATTTCAAAACTAAAGTAAATTTACAACAATTATTCTATTCCAAAAAATTACAATAAGGACATGTTTAGTTCACATCCAAGGACCGGAAAAAAATCTATACTAATATTATAAAGCTGAAGAGTTTGTTTGTTTGATTGTTTGATCGCGCTAATCTAAGGAACTACTGGTTCGATTTGAATAATTCTTTTTGAGTTGGGTAGTCCATTTATCGAGGAAGCCTATAGGCTATAAACAATCTCGCTACGACTCATAGAAGCGGAACATCACGCGAATTAAGTTGCGGGGGTCGGCTAGTAAGTTATATTTTTTCATATCAGACTTATTTCGAGTTATTGCGTTTAATTTAAATAATAAACATTTTATTTAGTTATTATTAAAATAATTTTATACATAGAAAATTGTTATCAATACTAATAAGTCACATGTAAAACAAAGAGTTTAATAAACATAGATATTATATACCAAAAACTAAGGAAATAAATTATAATATATTATCGATATGAAAGTGCAGAAATATATGATTATTAATAATTTACATTCAACTTAGCGTACATCAACTTATCTAATACGATGACGTAACAAGCCGGAACCTTTCTACCAGAGTGCAACTGCTTCCAAATCCCATAACAATAACTGTTTAATATATGAGAGATCATTAGTATACTTATTACAACACTATAAGAATATAATTATTTAAATTGATCTAGTTTTTTTAATAATTTAGATTTATTCTTATTATATAATGGCATTAAGTTTGCAAATAACATGTAATGGTGAGATAGATCTATATCAAACAAATAAATAAATTTCGAGTGTCTGTTTGTAATATAACTGTTTTTACTAAGTGCTTTGGGATCAATACATGTACTAAAACAATGTTTTTAAAAAAATTGGCCGAAATAACTATACATTTGTTTCAGCTAATCCATGGCTGGACCGATTTGAACGGAACTTTCACTCGCAGATCGGTAATGTTATAAGGAGTAACTTAGGCTATAGGGCGGTCGGCTTATTAGGCAGTTATAATATAAAATTTTAAAAATATATTTTACCAATAGAAATCTAAGACATACATGTAGTATGTCCATAAATCATAATGTATCAAAATAATTTTATTTTACTTTATTCTATAAATTATCATTTTTTTATTTATTTATTTAAATCGTTAAAGTTCTGGAAAGTGACATTTAGCTATGGTTTAGAATTTTAAGAAATTATGGAATCCAGACAAAAGAGGTTGTCTGGAGGTTGCAATCTATTGACAGCTTCCTTCTTCCTTTCTTCCTTCCATGTTCGACCTCATTTATTTTCGGATTAACACGAATGCTATATTTAATCCGGATAAATTCAAAGTTGCTGTGTGTTTAAAATTTATTTGCGCCTAAGTATTTCTATATATGTATTGATTTGTTCGTAGTTTAGTCACGTCATCGTTTTGAATGCGTAACCTAAAGCCGATTTGAAGCAATTAGACAAATTTGAGGCCCAGCGGAGGCACTTGCGGCGTTCCTTACACATGAAGTCACTTCATAACAATATTATGTAAACATCCAACACTATTATAAATACAAAATTTGATTTTACTTATCATTAGATTAATAAAGTATTTGCTATATGTCTGTGGACTATGCACGTTAGACCACATAATCAAAATCATGTATATTGAATGCGGTGTTTAATATTTGAATAAACTGAATTAATAATTAAGCAAACTATTCTAAATCACTACCCATTTTGTATACTGTATAAAATATTTAACACTCAATTTTAAAGAAAATACTTGTATGCAGGTATTACAACTATTGGACAAGAAAACTCTGAATTATTGCACCAGATTTCTTGTATATATTGTTTACAAGACTAATGTCATTAAATATTATTTTAAGGGCTTTTTAATGTTAAGAGCAGTCGGAGGGTCCGTTTTAAATCAATTCCAACCCAAAGTACCCACACACTGAAATGCGGGAATTCAGTCGTTAAATATTAAGGACAGCGGCTACAACTTACTTGCTACAAGGACACTTATAAATTTATCTCTGAGTATAATAATTTAAAATACTTGCAAAGGCAAATAGGATATTTAGAGGCCTGTAATTAAATTAAATTTATAAAGAAGAAAGAGCATTGCGTTGAATCCTAGAATGCTCTGATAAATTCTATATGTAATTTTCTTTAGCTGGAGAACGCATGAAATCCATTCTTATACAATCTAAACTCGTACAATAGAATACTAGGTATTTACTACAAGCATAAAATTGTATATATTCTGCAAAAATATACGGTGAAGAGAAATAAAATAAACGCACCGAAAGGCGTCAACGTCGCGCCCTGATAACCGCAACACACTCGTCGAGAAATATAACTCTTCACTGCTAACATTTGCGAAACGAATTACAATATGTGCTTCTTTCATTTCAACAATTTTAAGGAACATAAATAATATTTTTACATATTGTATAAAAATCAAAATCTGTTGTTTATCAGATTTGGAACCGAGAACCTTGGATCATTTCCAGTCATTGTATCACTATAGAATTTATGCTTCAACCACAATAGGATTCAAAAATGTATGCTCAAAGAATTGTATTATCAGTGCCAAATCTAGTATTACAATATTCTAGCTTTATACTAGTAGAGGTTTTAATTTAAAATGATCATATCACTACATTAGCCAGTGCTTACTTGTAGAGAGTAAATCATGAGTAAACATGTAAAAGTAAATGTACGAATATAGTCAACGGTCTGACGTGACGTCACGAAAATAAAAAAGTGGACTTTGACAAACGCATCACGCATTATAAAACGGATATTATCAAGCTTCGCTTCTATTTTTAGAGCTTAACAAATCTTACTTTTCGTTTGGTCTTTTGTATTTATTTTTCAGTTTTTCGCTACCTACGACCGATACATACAGTTAATGCTCATTTACCAACTTTCCTTAGTTTAAACGTAATCCTTTTCTGAAAGTATTGACTGTATCTTAATAAAAATTCAATAATTTCTATAGAAGTAAACTAATTCGTTAACTCTGTAACCCAACTTGGAGTTTCAATGGTACATTAGTTTAAAATGAAAACGTTCTACTAACTTCTAAATTCCTCAATTACAAATCTAACTTTACCATTAGTTGTTAGGACTAAAACTTTGTATCGATCGTGTAAAACATCTGTTTTCGTAGTATAACTAGATCCCCTTTCCCAGTGGTACATTTACCTTCAGGTACATTGCGGTTACTAGCTAAAGCCGTAGTCGAGCTTCGGTCAAAGATTTATACTAACAAGCTTTTACATCCCAGTAATGGGCCACTGTAGAGCAAACCATCCTATCCGTTGAAATATTCAAGCGTACTTGCAGAGCAGGAGTACCCTATTTATGAAATGGAAGCCATTTTGTAAATTTATTTGCATTCTAAGATGAGTGGAGCTAAACGATTCAAATACTTGGGAGTTACTGCCAAATAGTGCTACTAAGTAATATTAAAACGTTTTGCGACTTTTTAAAATGAAATTTCTATTGAATTATTTTGAATGTATAATAATTAAATCATATTTAACTATATTTTTCAAGTAATTTACTGTTTTTACTATAGCATTTTAATTAATTAAGAAAAAACTTTAATTACTAATGCCATTTTTAATTTGACCATTTAAAGATGAACATGGATTCTTTAAAATTAATCCAATAGTCAAATTTAGGTATTATAAAAGGTTAAGAATAGTAATTTTTTTATCGAAATATATTTTTTTATATAAACTCCCAACGTATTGTCACCGTACAGACACATACCATGCGCTCAACGGAAGTTGCGTATACGCACTCTCTTTGTTCCTTCATTCATATGCAACTCCACGCGGATCTGTATAAACAAACCTTTCTTCCTATGTAGACCAGGTATTATGCAAAATTCTAATTCTACTTGATCTATATTTACGGACCGAATTGAATGTCATAAAAATGTTACCAATCAACTTATAGCTTCAGTAAACAATCATTGGTGTACGGAAAATTAAGGAGATATAATAATATTTTAAAGGCACAAATAGTTAGTTTCACGAGTTAATCCACTTTCAATGAGTATACTTGAAAAGCTTTAGATAATTGATCCTTGACTATTCCTTTAAGAGTACAGTACAAACTAAAAGCAAAGCATTTAATTATAAAAATCGTTTAGTTGCTTCGTTTGTGTCTACAGTAACTTAAATAATTCACGGATACTACGAACCTGTATCCGTGAATTATTTAAGTTACTGTAGACACAAACGAAGCAACTTACGAAATTAAAATATTAAAGGTTAATAGCAGTAATTAATTAACCATTAGCATTACATTAATAAATAATTCCTTGTTAGATAATTAATTTGGTACTAATGAACTAGAGCCATTGATGTTGTCTGGATAAATATATGGATAATAGTCCATATAAATTACTGACCTGCCTCAACTTTACACGTGGCTCAGCAATTTATGAAAAACTAGCCAACGACTTTGTTTATGTGATGTTCTGTTCACTAATGGTCTGTGGTGTTATTGTTGGTAGGATCATAATGTTTGGTAGACTATAACCTTCCTCGATAAATGAGTTATCCAAAACTAAAAGGATTATTCAATTCGAAATAGTAGTTCCTGTGACTATCGCGTTAAACCATATAAACAAACGAATTCTTCGGCTTTATAATATTATTAGGTTAGATTAAATATGTATAAATTATGTTCATATTTTTGTATTGATCGTATTTTCTTTAACTGAAAAAAATAAAATAAAATATTACTTATGCTTGATTTAGAACAATTAATAATCAATGAAACAGATGGAGGCAGATTTTGGGAATACAAGGTTGTTCCGATAAACACTTTCGCATTTAGAATACTAATAACATAGAGTAATAGACAAATTTATATTTTTTTATTAGAATGCAATAAGAAGCGAAGGTATCACACACGATGCCAGCTCTCTATTTGATGAGCATTCCATCTCCACACGCAATCAACTAATGGAAACAGTCTGCCCGCAGCTTTGTCCAGATGATGACAGAGAGGAACGGCCCCCTTACCCTTAACTCATTTCTATAAGCGATTGTTTGATTAGCTGTTACGTTTTAGCGATATTAACTGTCTCATTCATATTATAAAACTCTGTCTGTCTGTTTATTATATTTTCTTAGAGACAAGAGAATTTAATTTTTCAACAAATAAGAAAAGCCACTGGTCTAATGAGGGTAAAATATGGTGATTAACTACTTTGTAGTTAGTACTAACTAAGCATAAGCCATCTTAGACTTTAGATCGCTTATAGGATCAAATATATTAAAAAAATATATTTATAGGTAAAATAAAAATTAAGACTAAATTATATATTGTTTTACGAATTTTTGTGTAGGTTAGAATGCTGGGAATTGCAACCCCTTAGGTGGGAAAGTTTAAGTCAGACAAAGGTATAAAGGAGCGAGTAAATTTAAAGAATTTTATTAATATAATTTGTACAGTAAAACTTTATTTAAAAGCGAGGGTGGCAATTGTTCGGATCTGACGAATGGCCTGGCTCAGTATAAATCCCCTCATTTTTCTCTGCACGTAGCTGATATCTAGGGAATTAACAATTTTCACCTGCGGTTACCAATTAACTTTTAAATTAAAAAAATATTTCCCTTGTGTTCGATAAAAATGAACATTTCAAATAAATGCGAACCAGTCAATTATCTTACTAATCTTACTAATATTATAAATGTGAAAGTTTGTATGTTTGGATGTTTAGATGTTTGGATGTTTGTTCCTCTATAACACGAAGACGGCTGAACGGATTTCAATGAAATTTGGCACCCAGATACTTTATAACTTGGATTAACATATAAGCTACTTTTATTCCCGGAAAAATTAGAGTTCCCGTGGGATATAGATAAAATTTGTTTCCTTTCGTAAGTGCTGAAATATTGTTATTTTGCAACAATATATCGAGAATTAAATTTGTTTTGATAAATCTAAGGATTAACATTGGACATTCCACCCAGGCGAAGCCGGGGCGGGTTGACTAGTATATTATAAAAATAATAATGGAATAAAATGAATAAAAATGGAAAAAATAATATTTTGATCCTGAAAATTAATTTATAAAAAATAAATAATATGGATGGATAAACATGGATCGCCTTTATTAATAGAAGGATTGTTTCAAATCAGATAATGCTTTTTTTGGTAATATTAAAAAAAATATTTAAAAGAAAAGGTGAGTGAGACAGAAGATAGTTAGTGAGATGTGTATATAAATAAAAATAGATCGTTCCTATAATAGATTGTATTAAATCAGAGAGCCCTTTGTAGTCGTATTATGGCCGATATTAATAATCGATCTCAATCTGAAATCTGTGAATTATGGAAAATGGTTTTTAAATTCAAATTTGTGCTAGGAAATTGAACACTAAAGTCTATATTCGATTTGTTAGTCAAAGATTTTGGATTACAGAATAGAAAAAGATTTGAAATTGGAATTATTTAAGCTTAAAGCGTCTAGTCTAACTTTAGTCTTAGTTACTCCTTGTAACATCACCTATCTATCAGTGAAAGTTCGATTAAAATCGTTCCAGCCTTTTATAGATTGGTCGGTACAAGCAGCCGGGTAGACAGATAAAATTAGAAAAATTAGTTTTTTTTAATGTAATTACCGCATATACTTTATATATATACATTTAGTGAAAAGTTCATTTGGAATTGCTAACAGACGGCTCATATCTTTGTCACTGTTCTCACCTAAACCCCTTTAAAAAACCAGATTCCGCTTCCCATCCTTTTCCCGCAAGCATTCACATCATATGTGAGAGAGATTTGGACGCGCCGCGTGATTAATACTTCGATCACATTGTGGAATCGATGTCTGACTCATGAAGAGAACGGAGCTGGCCAGCTATTACGCGACTGAGTCGAGTGCTATGAAAACGCTTAAATTAACCAAAAAAATGACTGAAAGTGGTAAATAAGTTAACTAGAAATTCCTGAATTGTAAGCATCTGCTGCAACAGAACATAAAAGGTACAACTTTCTAACTTCATACTCGCATAATCCTTTCTATGCAATCATTCTCCCGCTCCCCTAGTCAGCATTGTCAGAAGGTTAGTTTTAGCTTTCGAGGTTATTTGAGATTAAGGTTACTTTTGTAGTTCGAATTGTAAATAAATTTTTGTTTGCTGGGTAGAAAAAATTACAGAAATTTTGACAACTTTAAATTTATAAAATGTCAAAGAAGAAATTAGTGCTATGACCTTTTTTTGGCCCTTTTTATAAAAGTGGATTGGGGTTTTGTTTTGTTTTCTTTTCGCTCTTTAAAGTTTTTAATAACGGTTACTCTTTCAACTAAAAGGTTACTTTTTTCCCACATATAACTTTCAAGGTTGAAGTCTGGCAACACTGGTCGCTAGTGCAATGTGCAACAATTTGTCAATGTATTTGAAGTTGAGTTAAACACAAAAATAGAATTGAATTGCAATCGTATTTAATAAAACTTTAAAATAAATACAGGAGTCACAATGGATGTTAAAGGTACAGTATATCTTTATACTAGTTTAGATTTAAATATAACTATATAATGAATAAAGTATAATTTGTTTATGTTATAGAATTTACGACTTGGCCAAAACATCAATTATTATTTTATAAAATAACAAGTGGCGGTCTGTTATTTTCGCTGAAAACACAACGAGGTGGTATTATTGGTTTAGCACAGAAACCTAGCGAAGATTGTGATTACAAGGTAAGGGTTATTAAAGAATAAAATGTCATCATCAATGATTCATACCTTATAGTTTATTTGATGTGTTTTGTTAATAAGGGGTCAGCCCACTATAATTGTGGTCTGAATAGTCTTGTCATAGTCTTTTTACTTTTTAATACAAATAATATTTTGTAAGTATAGATCTTGTTTTTTCAGACTAGTAACAAATCTTAAATTTTATTTATAAGGCAGTGTAAAACTGATAGTTTCGATTGACTGAAAATTTCATAAACTTAGTTTAACATATAAAATAGTTGCACTATGTCGCATCATCTACATCTGTTTGTTCATCTAATCGTTAAATGGTTGGAGCAATTTGAACAACACTTTCACTGACAAATAGCTGATGTAATATGAAGTAACTTAGAGCACTTTTATTCAATGAATTTTGGCACACAGATACTTAATAACCTGTTATCCTGTCAATTTTATAGCTTTTTGGGATATAAAATATGTTTTTGTTAAAATTTATTGCATCGGTGTGGAGCCGGTTTCATCTAGTAACAATTATTATTTTTCTTGTATTTCTTATTGGAAACTAAGATTTTTTAATGGCTTAACTGATTTATACAGGTTAACGGATAATATTAAAAAATGTTTATAGTTGTAAGCACCTAAATATCTTCATAAGCAACAATTTATACATATTATAGTATTATAATTAATTGCATCCATGAAAAGCGGGAGCTGGTCGACTAGTATAATAATAAGGAAGATTGTTTCAGATTATCATAGAAAGATCCAGAGTTAGATTAGTGAAAGACAGACATACGTTAAGTGTTGTAGCAATAGAACTATTATCGAGTGTGAATTTTGTAGATTTTTGGATTACTTGGAAAAATGATGAAATTAGATTAGGGAAAGGTAATGAGACGATTATGGCTTGTCCCAATCTACAGAAATTACAGGAATTACAATATGTCACATTTTGTGTAGCTAATGGAAACACACAT
>JAOPUB010037732.1:0-16346 GCA_027564055.1 Neptis clinioides
TCGAAACATGTCAGAGACACTTTGCTGAGTCTTCTCCTCCTCACCTCTTATGAGATGCTCTCCCAGCGGCAGAGGGGAATTGTATTCTAGCCCGTCCCCTCACGGGGTCTTACTGACGTCGATTTAATTTAAACAGTCCATACTTTAAAATTAAAATCTGTGTGAACCGCATTCAATTTTGTGCAGTAGTTTTTGCGTGTTATACGCGCAAACACGGAAATCAAAATCGAAACCTAAGAGTTTTAATGTCATTAGAATATCTCTGAATCTTGACAAAGCACTGGCAGAATGTTTTGTGCATAAACACCTTCAAAGCCATTACAGATTTTTTTTAAACGTTTGGCAAAATGACATCTTGATACATATCCAACATCAAAATACGAAAAATATAAGTTTATTAAATTAAATTTCCGTATTAGAAATTAATGTAGCTAAAGACAATGTACATTCAAAACTTCAAAATTAAATGTGAAGATTGTTTCAAGCCAGCATTGCGTCGACTCGCGAATTTCCGCGCGAGCGACGAATACGAATGTTATGCTGAAAGTTACGTTAAATGCTTTTGGGGCCTCTGCGATCGGCAGACCAGCTCCCAGGAATTTATAGCAGAAACTAGAAGACAAGGTGATAATATTAGACAGGGCATAATAATATTGCAATTTAATAGATAGATAACTTTTCAGGACAGGACAGGACATCCACTTAATAGGTTTCAAGTAAGATATATCAGAAAAGATGCGAAGCTCCAAGTAATATACGAGTGTTTTATATATGAAAAAATTTATTAGTAGAATTTGTCCTTTTTGATGATACTGATCCGATTTTTTAAATTCGTTCACAGGGGAAAGTCTATAGTATTTCGGACTGTCTTTCTCTTTTATATACCTATTCATTCTCCCTTATCCTCGTCACTCTTCATTCTTTCTTTTTCTCTTTTCTATATTTTTCGGTTTGACCGTTCGTTTCGCTTTCTTTTCTTTCTCTGTTTCATCCTTTCTCTCTCCCTCTCTTATTTTTTTCATGTGAAGGCCAGCTTCAATAACCGAGTGCCGCTAGTTGTTTTATATGGCAGAAATTTCTTTTTATTTTTTCTTTGTAATGTGTAAACAAACAGTTGATGCACATAATAATCATTATTACGGTATTGATTTCTTGAAGAAAACATTTATAAAATTAATAACATTTATCCCTTTCCTTCTAATTTTATTCACATGTGTCTATACATTTGTGAATAAAATTATATTGATTGATTGATAGATTGCTATAAATCGCCAATTAACTTTACGTTTGAGAAAAAATAGAAGGGAACATTGCGCAGTCTGACTACTTTACTATTTTGACATATGCGCAATCTAGGTCCTACTCATACTTATGTGGCGCGAGGTATATTAATATTTAATTTTAGGAAATATTAACGTTATATTGAACATAATAATTCAAAATTCAAAAATTGTTATGGATTGTGATGTCCAGCACATAGAAATTAAGAGCGAATAATTTTTTCATTTTTGTTTAACTCTACTTACTTGATGTAAACAATCTTATAAAATCAATTTTTCCATGTCATGTAAGACAATATATAATAATAATAATAAAAACCTTGCTTTTCAGTAATAACGAAACAACCGCTGCCCCAAGAGATACCGTTGGAAGACCTTACAATTAAAGAAATAGTGCTATCTAAATGAAACAAAATGTAGTTATTAATCATGTATTATTTGCATATAAACATGTCTGATTTTCTTTTAGCACTTGCCGGACATTTATGTTTATTCTTGATTCTTGAATATAACTATTGAATTGACTCCATACTTTATTATCTATATTTTTATTCATATCTTCAGATATGTCAGTGTGTATAAATTTAAAAATTGCATTATTTTCAATATTTTGTAATTTATCATGGTTATTCCATGGCTGTAAAGTGGCTGGTAATATTTTAGGTACTGCATGGTAGCATAGTCTAGCTTCTTTGGACATAATAACAACATCACCACTATTTAGTAGAAAAGCAGATGGATTTGTTGATTTATCATGACCTCCTATAAGGAATATTGCAGATTGTCCAAAACTACAACAAATATATTTAGATAAAAATTTGATGTTAAATTAATATAGTGTACAAGATAAGACGCATAAGCTTATAATTTATAACCTAGCATTTATTTAATAAACTACTATTAAATACTAATTGACCATAGAATTATGAGAATGGCTATATTGGCTGTAACAAAAAAAACAAAAAACATCCAAGCATAACTTGAGAGTGTGCGAATTAATGAATTTGCAAACCTAATTGAAAATAAAGGTGCCTCCAAATTGACTTCTGAATGATCAGTATGAGCTGATAAAGTAGATCCCATGTGATAATAGTTCACAATAGCAGCTTGAGCCTTAAACTCCTTGAAACCTAAACAATATGCAAATATGTCACATAGCTCTGCTAAGTCCTCAGGAAAACAACTTTTGTTTTCTTCACTATAGACCTGTAAAAAAATAGAATTAAGTTTGTGGGTGTTTGGTAACTCATTAAGTGTGGCTGGCAATAATACAAAGCAAATTAAACAAGATGTGATAAATATTAACATTTTACTTTTGTATCCCAATTGTGGTGATATCCCAATGTTGTCCATCTCAACTTTTTCCTTAGTTTTATATCAACTTCATTGTTTTTATAGCATTCTGCCCACCAATCTTGAATTTGCCACTCTATATCAATATTTGTCTTATTTGGTTTCCTTGGATATACTTTTAAACATTTTTCTATCCAATATCTCTGTCCTAAACTTGTAAACGGATTTTTTATAAGAATTAAACCAGGGTGTTTCGCAAAGTTAACAATTTTCCAAGTTGAAATCTTAGATAAGCCCAACCTTTCAGTTCTTAAATCATCATGTGTAATGTTTACCTTAAATACCAAAAAACTTTTTAAAAGGTTTATAATTAAACTTCAATACGCTTAAAGTTTCCAATCTTTAAAAATACTATATTATTTTATTACATTACTTTGGTTGTTCCAGTTTGGCAATAATAACTAGCACTGGAATCCTAGTGCTATACGTCCAAGGCAGATAGCAAAAGTTGTAAAGATTATCTTTTTAAAAAAATTTTTTCAAATTCTTATTATTTTTGTAGCCAAAATATTATTCAACATACAGTAATCCAATATTACCTGCTCAAAATTATTATTGTCTGTTGTTATGACTTGTTCAAAGGATATTTTATGTTTGTTAGATTTATAATACTTAAAGGTCTTCATAAAATTATCTTCAAGTTCACTCATATTAAGTATTTTCGTTGTAAAGCACATACAATAGGTGATACTTTAATTTATTTTTCAATAATCAGCTGTTGTAATTTGTATCTGTTATAACTTATAGGTATATAATATGATATATATATCAGGAACAATTTCCACATTTCCAATGTCTACTTGATGCTGATTTTCAGTGTTGCTATAAATAAGAAATTTAAAGAAACCTGTGAAAGCTACCACCAACTCGCTTAAATTAAATGAAAAACTCGAAACTTTTATTTCTATAAGTTAGAACAAGATAATGACGAGGAATATTTATTTTGAACTGACCATCGCAGAGCAGTACATAAGTTAACGAGATACTTAGTACCTACTGCTCAGAACACTTATACCGAAAAAAATACCAAGAATTTGCACCACTATTTACTCTGTTGAGTTGATATAGATTGTCGAAAATACTATATCACATTTTTTATAATCTTTGACTCACTTTTATTTAATATTTTTATCACTATTTTATCACTATTTTATGGATATGAATTATTGAAATTTATATATTTTCTTAGATTAAATCATTCAATAATGAATCTCCGAGTTACTACTAAATGATTAAAATACGTTTTTATAATTTTAAATTTTTCGAATATGTATGTTTATTGATAACTTAACTTATAAACAAATTTTATTTAGAATAACATATAACGCAAAAAAGGACATATAAATAATGAACTTTCAATAATCAATTCCTTTTATGTTTTTAGAAATAATGGACAACTAAACGAGACGCGCATGTGCATTGAGTAAGCGACAGTATTCGTGTACACAGATTAGTAATCTCGTGTATCTACGATGTCTACGATATTCGTGTAGTGACATCTCGTTCGTATGACATACATGCGTTCAGCAAACGCTAGCCTCGCTTATTCAGTTACGAACTAGGGAATGAGGGAAAAAGTTCGAATAAGTAAACTGTAGGAACGGTCTTAAAATCTAGTTCGTTCGCGAGCTACACAAGACTAGTGTTATTATGATGTTATCTGGTGGTAAGGATCCACCTAAGTGGAAATGGATACTAAGTGATATTTATACATATTTATGATCATCAGCGAATGTTACCTATCCCAACACCCGCGCATGCGTATTTAAAAATTGTTCCTAAGGTAGAATCGAAAGCATTTGGGACAATCAACTTAAAAAGTTCCTAACCTAACCTAGGGTAGAATCGTACGCATTCGGGATGATCAACTCAAAAATTCTAACCAAACCTAACCTATGGCTATCTTATGCATTCGGGATGATCAAATAAAAAAATCCAAATAACGATACAAAATTAACACTCCCGCCGAGTTGAAACTGTTTCTTACTTATAAATTCTATTTGTACACATTAAAGATGCACATGGTACTTTTCCAATGTCACATAATAAGGACAAAACACACTTGTGCAGTTTGACCGGTGAAGCAGAATTTTCAATTCACGATTTCCTTTATAATTAGAGGATTCTACCATGTTTAACCATCAACAACAAATTGCTTAAACTCTAAATAATATTATAATCAGTTAATGCACTATTTACAGTTTTATTTTATTAGTGCGTGTCATTTACAGCATTCACTCAAAATATGTCGCTAAAGACAAGGCTCTTCGGGGTAATACCTGTGCCTTTTCCAGTATGGAATAAAAACAGGAAAAAAAAAGAGCCAAAATATGTCAAAGCTTTGATGTCAACAGATGTCAATTGGATGTCAAATTAGTATTCGTTTTGCCATACTGTGTGAAATTAAAAACTAAAATATATTGCTATTTCCATTTCCTTGAATGATGAATCTATAAATAATGAGTACTTCAACGATAAAATCTTTAGATGAACCGAAGGTATGAAATTTGCGACCTATTGAATTAGTATTTGGTATTTAGTTCCTACTTTATTCAGCTTTGCGAGACAAAATGTAAACAAATCAGATATTTTTTTGTGTATCTATCTCGTTTTATAATCTTACTTCGCCAAAAGGCCTTGATCGATTTTTACGAAAATTATATAAATATATTTGGTAGATCTTAAAACAATCAATAGGCTCCTTTTTATTCCCGTTGGTGATATTAGTTGCCCTGCCCTGAAATTAGGTGACAAAACTATGTTTGTCAGGTCAGTATTATAGAAATCATTATTACAGTAAAAATATTTCCAATTACTCTTTGAATAAAATAATACTTAGTAATCAAAAAAATAACACATTTATTAAGCCATCTTTTACAATTTGAAGTAAAAATACATTCCCTGCTGATTTAGGTAAAAGAGACCTTTATTTTAGCAAACAGTGCTGAAAACAAATTAAAATCTATTTATAAAATGAAATCAAATTCTACAAAATAATGTTAGTATTGGTTTGTATCAGTTCTTTTATTATGTATATCTTGCTAATTTTTTTACAGGAAATAGAAGAATTGGATGGAAAAGCTAAATTACGAAAATGGTTAAATATGAACTTCAGGATAGAAATGACTGATGGTAGAGTACTCATTGGAGTCTTTTTATGCACTGATAGAGATGCCAATGTTATATTAGGTAACTAGATCATTTTATTTAAAATGTTCTTACATACTACAAATATTTACATAAATTCATCACATACAAAAAACATAATGATTAATGTAAATCTATAAGTATATGTAAAATTTAATAAGAACATTGCCAAAGTTTAATATTTTATATTACAGAGATGAATTATACAATCTAGAAATTATTGCACTTTTCACTTCAGCTACCCTTTATTCTTTGATAACAAAACAAATTATCAAACTATATAGATAACGAAAGAAGTGTTTATTATTGTACTAATGTTTTCAGGTGCCTGTTCAGAATATCTCAAAACTACCAATGGAGAAACAGAAGAACCGAGGGTTTTAGGACTAGTCATGGTGCCAGGACGTCATATAGTCTCAATACAGATTGATGATATTTCAACACCAAAAAAAATTTTCTATGATGAGTAAATTCTCATTCATTTTAATAAATAATTAAAGGTAAATAATGCCTTTTATTTATAATTTCTCAAATCTTCTAGTGTTTTTTTTAGTATATTGACTTCTAGATAAATGTTTTTTGCTTCGTTAGCAAATGGGTTGTACTGATCGGTATCTTTATTTGCAAAATCCAGAAAATCAAAAAGATCCTTACAAATAGTTTGAATACCTAACTTAGGGTTCCCTAGGACTGCAGTTAAAAACTCCCTATTGAGTATATTGTTTAAACATATGAAAGGTTGTTTAGGCTGGTCTTCTTGTGTTATGTTCTTGTAAAAATTGACACTTAAATTTCTGATATCCTCATCTTCATCTTGCAGAAGAATAACAGCCGATTTAATTTCATTTATTTTTATAGCATCTGAATGATTTTTGAAGTTATGGGCAAGTTCATTATTAGATAATGTGGCTATGAATCTCATGTTGACATCATTGTGCTCAGGGTTACATAGGAAACATATTGATTCCGATATTTGCAATAAATGAGCATTATCTTTTAGAACTCTTGAACAAAATGGAATGAGATACCTCATTTTATATGTAGGTTGGCTTAAAAATTGGATTATTATATTCTCAAATGCTTGAACATCTAAGTTTATTTTAAGTGAAATGTGATAGAGTACTTTCCATATTGCTGAGCTTTTTCGAAGCATATCAGATAGCAAGATCAATTTGGCTATTTTGTTTAATGCAGTCTCGGGTGGTTCTATACTGGTCTGAATCTTTTTAATTAAAGTCTCACAATATATGTCAAAATTACTTGAACTACTAAGTAATTTTAAAGTATCAGGAACAAAGATCCATTCCATGCAACATATGCAGTTTTGGATTTTAAAATCGGCCCATAATGATACTCCAGGTTCATACCTATTATATTGTTCTTCAAGTAATATTTCTTTTATTTCTTTACTTGTTGCACTTTGAGAGGGAATTAATTTCTCTAAATTCCATTTGCAGATATATGAATGATTTTTTAACATAAGAATATTCTTATAGTTTTGTATTAAATTGTACAACTGTATACTTGAACTGTAATGGTAAATTTTATAACAATTTACAATTAATAGAATAACTCCATGAAGGTAGTTTGCAGTAACACATGGATTGTTTTTAACAACTAGATTTATAGTTTCGAATGAGTAGATATTTGTAATACTCTGTGATGTTAATCGCCGCACTGTATATATTGGACTATCTAATAATTTAAGTAAATGGCATAATAATCTTTCATCCTTTTTTTCTTGATATTTCAAGTTACATGTAAAGTCATAACGTCTTGCAATGCTTGCTAATACATTTAGGATTGGAACTAGGTTGGAATGCGCCTGTATAATATCTACATGTTGTTGGTTGTTGTTTTTAATTTGTTCAATTATATAATTCCATAGTTTAGGCGAGTGAGTTCTAAACTCATCGCATGCTACTGTTGTTATTGACTCATCATCTGTACCAACTGTTTTCTTTTCACCTATAAGTTTCGGCATTAATGC
Source organism: Neptis clinioides (assembly GCA_027564055.1). Classification (NCBI taxonomy): domain Eukaryota; kingdom Metazoa; phylum Arthropoda; class Insecta; order Lepidoptera; family Nymphalidae; genus Neptis; species Neptis clinioides. The sequence continues at coordinate 7,771 of JAOPUB010037732.1, forward strand.
TCCATATAATTGAAGGGCCGCATTCCTAAAATAAAGCAATTCTCAATAAAACGAACAATAAAAGAGCCATACATGAAATTGTAAAAGTCAGCAGTAAAAAATAATATAACTTCATAAATACCTGCTAAATCTATAATTCTATATTAATTCTAAAAACATTCTATATACCATGAAACTGTAAAAATTCAAAGATGTTAGCAACCAATTGGGTTTGATTTAGTTAGGGTCCATTATAATGATAAAAAATTAGATGAAGAAAAGATGCACTACTTTGTATTAATTACAATTTTTTTTTATGGCTGTTGAGAGGCATACAAGCAGAGGGACCTGATGGTAACATCGCAAATGGACATCGACAATACTATAAATAGATACTTGCCTTGCCGATGCGTTGCTACAATGGGAATGAATAAATGAAATATGAGTTTAACCCTGTAATCCATTACAACCATAACACTAACGTGATCAGAGGGCGAGAGGTACTTCTGGGCCACATGCTCTTCTGCAACTGCGGATCTACCGGAACGTGTCAGATACTTTGCGGTAGGATTTGCGTGCAGTTGGAGAACACTTTCCCTACCATCAAAGGGTACTGGGATACTCGCCTCTTACGAGATGCTCTCACAATGGCAGATGGGAATTGTATTGTAACCTGTCCGCTCACAGGTACAACCAACATCATAATATACATCATTTAATGTTAGTGCTTTTGAAAAAACATTCTGTGTCCTTGGTAGTGGCATGTAGAAAAATCAGTAGTTTACCGAAAACAGTAGCTAACAGTAGTAACTGTTGCAACAGTTATAAAATGTATGTACTATTTAATAAATAAAAAAGAAAGGAAAATAACTCCTAATACTAAAAACACAAACCTTATTTGCCACTGAGAATTTGTGAGGTTGTGAAATGCTAGTGCTGCTAACTGTGCAGAATAATACATCATGTCAGAGGCTAAACTACTGTCCATTACAATTTTTGTTAAGAAATGTATGTAAATTGCTTTAGGTATATCTTTTTCATTGTCAACATCTATGCTCCCAGCACAATTAGAATCTTTCAAGTTTCTGCATATTTCTAGTATTCTTTTCATAAAATAATGAAAAAGTGGCTAAAAAAAATTAAACAAATATTTAGATATCTTATAAATTTAAATCTAATTTAAAGCTATTTTACAAATTAAATAGAAAAATCTAGCAATGTTGGTTGGTTGGCATAATGTAATGCCCAAAGGAAAAACATATTTCATACTAAACTACCAGCAATCTTAATATAAAAGTAAATAGAAACCTTTCCCTTGCTAACATCGTTGCTAACAATTCTATGAACCATAATAGAGAGCCCAGCACCACGTCGGGTCACAGAAGACATTTTTGCAGTTTCAAGAAATAAATCATTCAATTTTTGTTTCAGTAAAGAAAACGATAAATTTGAAGATTTTGGTAATTGTTTTAATGACGTAAGGAAATTGATTGCTTGACCTAAAAATATAAAAGAAATATAATTATTTAAAATACCTACACATTCTATTACTATAAAGCCATGAAGGTTCTTCAGTAGGACTAAACAATTTCATATTCTCATATTACCTTCATAGTAATCTTACCTCCCCAAACTTAACTTCTTACTAATATTGGCGGCCAGTAACGGCTGTTCGGAGTTCAATGAAGTTTGGCACACAGATATTGTTTTTATTGATTGACTATATAATTTGGATAAACAAATAGGTTAGTTTTTTTCATGAAAAATTCATATCAACCAAAACAAATTAATATATGAACCATTTGTCCAAATCAACAAATTCAAATACAATTTATAATTCTTCAATTATAGTAGTACAGTAATGAGGGGCATTCTTTTGCATATCCATTCCTACAACTAAGAAAAGAATATATCTACCTATAAGAGAACAACTATGAGACAAGGTGATTGAATATGACTTAATGGTGACGTTAAAAATAAAAATATTACCAAGCGCCAACCCCGCTGCTTCTATAGCACCTTTATGTCTAGACGTTTCTAAAACATGAGTGATAATGTTCAAGCATTTCTTGCAAATATTTAGATCATGCTTATAGTATTGAATTAATATTGATGCTATATCACATGAAGCCTGTAAAATAATCATGTAATTAATTAAATACTAAATGAATCAATAAATTTAATAATATAAAACTTACTTTAACATTCAACCATAGACAATTTAAAACTATTTGATGTAGGCCTGATATTTTGGTCTCATCTGTCATGTCCAAGGTTACTCCAGAACTATCAATTATAGATTGCACCATATCATTGATTTTAGAAAAATCTGAGCTAGTTTGGCATTTGTCCTCCCAATCAAATTGGTTAGAAATACATTCCACAGTATCAAGCAACAAAACTATGTTCTCTTTTGGAATATTCAGTGTATAAGAAGTATTTATTGAAGCTTCAAATACCATAAACAATACATTCAATAGAGAATGTAATTGCTTTCCATTTTCAATAGATTGTACTATATTCCTATTAGAAGAACATTCCAAAATTATTTCAGCATACGCAAATCCGTATATATCTTCTATACTCTTAAATCTACAGTCACTGATATCCTTTTGATTTAATATATTTATGATAAGTTTAAACATAACCTGCCCACAGCTGATTACATAGAAAAATTTGCTACCAAGACACTCCAAACCTTCGGTAACTAAATGATTAACCATTAAATCACTTAATTCTTTTGAGTAATACTCTGATAGCAATAGCAATGCTTCATTTTGTACATCATTTGCTGGATCTTTCAATAAACTTATAAATTTCGTTTTAACATCATCACCACTTAAGAACCAATTCTCATTTTCCTTTAAAAATACCACGAGAGATTTGTTATCTTTAAAACACTGTGTTTTCCTTGGAATTTTATTGAAACATTTTAAAATAGCATGACATATTTTAATTGATGTTATTTTTCTTTGATAGTTACCATTCAGTTTTAATGACTCTATAACAAATTGTTGTAAGTTTTGACAGAAAGTATTTAAGTTATAAATATCTTGTGCAGTGTGTGACTGTTTATTTAAATAATTAATATGTAACTGTGTTAGAAAGTTACTCAAATGATTTATCATTCTTATTCTTAGAACTGTGCAGTCAGAGTTTACATTGTTCTGTAGATATGCTAGAATTTTATTATATTCTAGTTCTATTGGCAGCTGTGTTGCATGAATTGTGCATATTATTTCAAATGCTATTGTTCTAATAGATGCATTACAATGTTCCATACTGTTTAATATTATTTCTTCTTCCTTACCACTAGATCTGTTCCAGTTTCTCTCAATCATACCAAGCTTATTACACTGTTTTATTACAAATATAGTACTATACAATTTACACTCGTTGTAATCATTATCCTTTAAGACATCAATAAAAACATTCGCCAACACAGGAAATTTCTTTAGTGTATTCAAACACCAATAGTTATTAAAATTCTCAATAGCTTTAAATGATTCTCCACAAAGAACTTTCATAATGTCACTTAAAAATAATGATTTCCATACACAAACAACATTAATTTTCTCTAAAACTGCATTATACATATCAGCACCTGCAGAAACTAATCCTGGTTTAGACAAACTGTCCACAAGTCCTTTATTCAAGTTATTTTTTAAAACAAATTCCCCAACATTTCCTTTAAAATGATCTATAATTTTAGCGAGTGATAAATACTTAGCCTTATTCCAATAAAAACTATTTATTTCTTTTAAAAACATTTCATATGTATCAGCATTTAATATCAGCAGCATTGTTTGAAGTAGCATACCAACAAGGTTTCTTACCCCTGTAATTGGATTCTCCCAATTCTGGTTAATGACGTTTAAAAGCTTTATTTCATTTATTTCATTGAATAAAACATTTTGAAACTCTGTATCAATTACTTTTTTAAACAACACCATAATTTTGAAAGTAATGAAAGTATATTGCGAATATTCATAAGCCAAATGTAGTAGTAACTCAAATACTGCTTCTATAATCTTTTGTAACATATCAGTCTGTTTAGTTTGAAGAATATAAGAAGATTGGTATAGGCCATAACACAAAGATACAGATAATGTCAATGTCTGCCCCTGCTCAGTATCATTTTGTTTCAATGTACTATCATTATTAATGATCTCCAAAATTTTTTCCAAATAGGTTTTTTCTTTACTTACTCGGCTCAACAGTGAGTAAAAGCAAGTGGAACAGAGCAATTGATCATTAAATTCTGGAAGTACTGTTGTTAAATGATACCATAGTTTATCTAGAATTTTGTCATAGTATTCAACATTTTCATCATGTTCTATGTTACTTTTCTTCAGAGATAATAAAACATCCTGAAAAGTCATAAAGAATAAATTTAAAATTTTATATTAATAAATGTTGTAACAGATCTATTCATTGTTTATTTAAATACAATAATCAATATCAGTTAATCTATTAAAATCTCAATAGTTTTGTAATATTTACAAAATTATATAACACTAGTTGAAAAATCCATATCACTTATCGCTATATTTTTATTTCGTATATATGGTTAATATTTTATCCCTAATAGATTAGACATAGCTGGCTGAATTTTTACCTAATTAATATTTATTTTTATTGCACAATCCCCACAATATCTATATGAATGATGTGTTATTCCAATGTTGAGCTAAATTATTGTAAAATTTCATTAAAATTCATTCAGTAGTTTTTGTTCTTAACAGTAACAAAATCTACACATACAAACATTCACATTTATTACTACAGATAATTTTGTTTCATTATTAAGCTCTTAAAGGAATGTAGTTTCAATATCTATACTTTTAATAAAATCGTAGACATGGTGTTTCTGTACATTTAAGAGTTTTGAAAAAAAAGTAGTGAAATACATGTGAAATAAGCTATAACAAATATAAAGCTTTTTAAAAATTTAGTAGTAGAAGTAAATTGAATGAAATTTGGTACATGGAAGCTTAAGTTAAGATGTAAGTATTATGTATATACCCAGTAACCCAGGTTACTGGGTTGAAAAAGAGGATACTTTTAATCCCTAAGTGGTGCAATACAATGCTAAAGAAAGTTAAGTGACAAGAGAATATTAACTCTTAGCTTGATGCAAAATTTGAATAGATTCATCCCAATGTCACAGATCCTATGGGATACAAGGGATTTATTTTTACAAGAATATATAGAATAGATAATATGACAAGAATGGAATTATGCACACAAATAGATTGTATGTTGAAATCAACACAGAGTACTTTTTTCTATAAGTAAGTTCATGTGGGTTCTTTGTACAAGATTCTATTTTGTAGTCTGTACTTAATATATATTAAATGCAAAAGTAATTCTGTCCGTCTGCCTGTTACTTAACAACTGAACCAATTTTAATTGTCATTTCGTACAGAGATAGATGATATAGGGAATAATGTACAGAAGGACATAGGCATGTTTTATCACAATGTAGTGTTGCCTATATTAAATGATAATTGAAATATTGTTTGTTCTGTTGCGCAACTATGTTCCTCATTGGATTGCATGAAGATTTAAAGTTTATGTTAAATACCCATAGCAAAGTGCAGGTGAGTCAACTAGTTGAAAAATATTTTCTTCATGTGTTTTAGTCATATGACTTTGTGTATACAATATATTCTATTGTGTAATATCCTTATTTATTTATGTGTACCTTAAAGTATACACATACAATTTATGTTATATAGACGCTTAATTTAAAAAAGATAATTAAACCATATTGAATAATCTTCAAATATTTTACCTGAATAGCCTGTGTAGTAATATCACATGTAGGAAGATCTAGTCTACTTAAAGCAGATTTTAAGTGTTCCATTATGATTAGTTTACTCCTGTTGACAAAATAAATAAGATGCATAATGTGTAATTATAAAACTCAAATGAAAATACTTCTTACATAATAAAAATACCTTAAATGCATGCAGACAGGTTTTTGTTTTTGGATGTATAGATGTAACAGATAAATAAATAAAAGCCAAATATTCAAATAAAACAATTTACTAAATTATCTATATTTACATTAATTAATTACTTAAATAATTAATTGCCGTCTTTTATTGGTTCAAAACCTTCTTTTTGCATTTTCTCTTTAAATATATTGTAATCCCTTTTTCTATCAAAATGTGTGACCCATTTAGGTGGACATGAGTTTTCAAAGATTCTCCTAAGCTCAGCACATACTTTGGGTTTTAAAGAACTGTCTTTTATACTTTTATCATCTAAGCATTCCCAGTACCGGTCTCTAGCATCCCAACATAGCTTTCTTTGTTGCTTATCGGGGAATGACATATTTGTGACTATATTGCTCCTAAAATGGAAATTGTGAAAAAATTTTACTTCACGCTTTATACTTTTAAAATACATATTATGTAGGTGTGTGTAATTTGAAGGTCAAATATCATGTACATTTTTTAATTTAAAGACCAAATCCTACTGTCTTAATTAATTTTTTAATACTAACGAAATTAATTAATTTGGCCTAATAGTTTAGATAAATAAACCTTTATATGATAGAGGTTGTATGGTCTATGATTTTTGCCTTGCCTATAGGAATTAAATTCAAATAACAAGTAATTTTAAGTGATCATTGACTATTATAATTTTTAAGATTAGGGAAGCCGTAAATTATCAATGAAAAGCTTTTATTATTATAAATAAATAAAATATTATACGTTTATAAATAAAAAACATACTTACTTTATCACCAAATTTTATCTAGTTCAACTAAATAAAAACACTAAATTTTTGTACAGATTTTTTTTTGAAAAAGTATAACCTCCCAATTGCACTGGTAAATGACATTTGGCGTTGCCAACTTTAAACACGTAATTGACGAAGATATATATCATAATATAATGTTTCTTTTCCCAAAATGATGTTTTTTTTATAAAAGTACAGATTTACCAAATAATAATATTTATCAAAAGTATTTGGAAAGTAAAAGTAACTTTTTACTTAATAAAAACCTAATTTTTTTTCTTAATAAAATCCTAATTTTTTAAATACTAAGAACTAATATAAACATACATGTTAATAATGGTTAATGACTTTAGCCTGAAAGAAAAATCCAACGAAAAGTATTTTGGAATGTAGCAATCTCGCGTGGAAATCCTACACCATAGATATATTATACCTACAGATTCCGCATTGGGCGAAGAAGTGATTACATACATAATATGTGAAATAGCACTGCCATGAAACAGCACTTATAAATACTATCGCTGTATGGACGAGTTATTGGACCTGTGCGGATGCTAAATTATTAGCTTTTTTACACTGTGACAATTTAGTTTTCAAAAAAAAATTGATTGCTTCAGTCAAGCATATCATAGATACTATCACAGAGTAGCGTTATAGTATCTACGATAGATAGATAGACTATATCACTAATCTGTGGTCGAGCACAGTTCATTTTATAATTGATATTAATATATAATCTTTGATTATTCGTAAGCTATAAGAGGGGACCTGTATACTCATTTATGTGTCTTTGGGAAGTCTCGTTCTATAAAAGACTATTTTCAGCTTATGATAATCGAATAGTTTGAACAGCTTTTTGAAGTGCAAGCAATCAAATCGTGTCAGTGCTTCCCCGCACCTTCCTCAGCAAATATCGCAATTATCCGCACTTGACACGGAACAAAATGTTAAACATGCTGTATATAATCTTTGACGAAATGTATTCCTTAATTATGACCTGTGTTCTACAAAGAATAAACAAAAATGTTCTTTATCCATTAGTCCTATTTGTAATATAGTTCGTGGTATTTTAAATCCACGGTATATGTATAGGTAATTCAGCTCGAGTGCACCTAAGCAGATAGAGATTATGTAGATTTATCTTTACATATATCTTCCTAACCGCTTAAGTCAATTGAGCCCAAAAGAACTATTTCCCCCTGCGAGGGGATAGGTTAGAATACAATTGCCCTCTGCCGCTGGGAGAACATCTCGTAAATGGCGAGTAACCTAGCAACCTTTGGTGATAGGGGATCTGTTCCCCGAATGGCTTAAGACCACCAGCGTGCGAATCCGGCCGCAAAGTGTCTCTTGTTCCGGTCGACAGGACAGCAGTCAGGACATCATTTAACATTTTGAATAATTTCTTCATGTTGTATAAAATACCACCCTAGGGTCAATGATCAATGTATCGGTAAAATAACATGTAAATATATTTTAAAACTAGTCGATCCGCCCGCGCTTGCTTCAAGTTTTTAAAGTAAAATTATGCCTACATTGTCAATCAGGATAAGTGTAGCGCACCATAGTCGAAAATAAATCATTTTAAACAAAAAATTGAACCGACTTCCATCTCCAGAAAATGCACTAAAAAGTAAGAAATGAACACACTAAAATTTAGAAGTCAAGTAGATAGTTAGTAAAGTTATTCGGGAGCTATGCAATAAACAGACACACGAATTATAATTACACGATTACCATTAAAAGAATGACTTATAACCAAAGTATATATATAAAACAAAATCCTGCAATTGATGAAAATGTAGTAATCAAACTGCAAGCATTTCAATCAGCTAAACTGTCTA
>JAOPUB010037752.1:0-10213 GCA_027564055.1 Neptis clinioides
TATATAAACATATAGATATAGTGGCACCAATTATATGATATAATTTCTTACGTCTACTATTATTTAATTGACAAGGATTATTTTCATATATTTGTGCTACCATTATATGATAATAGATGGCGGTAGTTATTTATTTACAATAAAATAATTCTCATACATATTTATTTGTCATTTTTATCATCATGTTTTTTTAAATATTTAAACAAAATTTATTTAATTAATAAATGATGACGTCACTACTCAATTTCAAGAAAAATCTTGATCTCCTTGGCATGATTAATAAATTAGAATTTTTATAATTAATGCAAAGCTATATCTTATTTTTATTTATAATAACAGATGGCGCCACGTGTTATTATTAACTTACAATACTATTGCAAAATATTTTACCGTAATTTCGTAGTCGCCTATCTTTTTATAATAGTATAAGGCAAAGTGTATATTTATATTCTTTCAAATATTATTTCAGTCATATTAGTTAAAATTTTATCCAAAACTTGTCCAGCCTTATATAAGTATTGAATACAGAGTATAGAGACACCAGACAGTGATATACAGACAGACTTATATTATGGGTATGTGGGTAAAGTCCCGAATTGAATTCGGAACAAATTTTGATATTCTGTCTGGTAGAGCGAGATGGAGATATGGAGTTGTGTGTGTTGGAGTGGAGTGGAGATATCTCGAACGATCCGTCTCAGGTTTGGGTGCGGTGTGGTATGTAGCGGGGGCTCAAGCGGAGCGGATTAACAAGCGTTATTCAGGATACTTAATTTATCTATAACTTCGGTATATCTCTGCTTATCTGTTCGTATGTTTAATGTTTTTCTAATAGAAATCTAAAATACAAAAACATTCTTTACTAGGCGACCAACCCTCGCTTCGCTGAGGTGTATAATGTTTTCGCGAAATTCACAGAACAAACAGAAAAACTGACACACATTATTTTTAAGTATTGTATATTGGAATTATATTCAGATACTACAATTATTTACTAATATAGATGTAGAATAATTATTTTTTCTTATTTCAGGTTATGGAATATTAAAAAGAAAAAGAAGCTAGATTGGTAAGTAATAATAGAATTCACACTAATATTATAAAGCTGAAAAGTTTGATTGTTTGAACGCGTGGATCTCAGGAACCACTGATTCGAATTTAAAAATGATTTCTTTATTGGATAGTTCACTTATTGAGGAAGGCTTTGGGATATATAATATTACGCTATGACTCATAAGAGCGGAGCATAAGGCGAGTGAATATTATAAAAACATAGTCACTCTCCGCTTTCCTTTTTTTAAACGTAATAGATTCAAAATCTACTAAACATATTTTCATGAGATTTTCACTAATAGATAGAGCGATTCATAAAGAATGTTCTAATATCAAATTTTTTAAGGTTTTGTAATAAAAATATGATGAAAATTCTCAGCAAAGCAGTCATCTTATCCGCAGTTAAGTGTTGCATAGTCCATTTATCAAGTTAGTCTATAAGCTATAAAACATCAAGCTACGACTCATAGGAGCGGAGCATCACGCGCATAAAGTCGCGTGGGTCGACTAGTAATAATATAAAGCTGATGAGTTTGTTTGTTTGTATGTTTGAACGCGGTAATCATAGGAACTACTGAGTTGAATTGAAAATTTATTTTTGTGTTGAATAGTCCATTTATCAAGGAAGGATATAGGCTATATAATACTACGCTACGATCCATAGGAGCGAAGCATCACGCGGATAAAGTCGTATGGGTCGGCTAGTAATATAATAAAGCTGAAGAGTTTGTTTGTTAAAAAATATTTTTGTGTTGGATAGTTCAGTTATCAATGAATACTTTAGGCTATATAACATCACGCTACGACCCATAGGAGCGGAGCATCAAATTTGTTAAGATTTTATAAAAATATGATGATTCTATCAAAGCATCCCATTTTGAAATATAACAGCTGGTCTTTTTAACAGTATGACTAGTACTTAAAATATAAGAAACATTGTAGATCTGAAACGCTGCAACTAGCGCCACCCCCCACCAGATGGTCGGTCGTTGAACTTCGAAGGCTGTTCTTCCGCGTTAAGGGATATATACACGAGTATACTCGTCTGTACAGCGTACATGGCACAGTTGCAATTGTCTGCCTTTTTCTCTTTAATATGGACCTCTAGATTTCTAAAAATGCTATTAATACAACCTTTACTAATGTATCTTAACCCCTTGACTGCTATAATGGGATAAAAGTACCCCTTTAATATTTTTATCAACTGCTGGTAATAATCTATATAGTTTGTTTGTTTGGACACGCTAATCTCAAGAACTACTGGTTCAAATTGAAAAATTATTTATGTGTTAAATAGTACATTTATCGAGGAAGGCTATAGACTATAAAACATCGCGCTACGACCCATAGGAGCGGAACAACACGCGAATGAAATCGCACGGGTCTGCTAGTTATATTATAAAGCTGAAAAGTCTGTTTGTTTGTTTGAACACGCAAACCTCAAGAACTACTGGTTCGAATTGAAAAATATTTTTGTGTTATATAGTCCATTTATTGAGATAGGCTATGGACTTTAAAACATCTTGCTACGACCCATAGGAGCGGAGCATCATGCGGATGAAGTCGGCTAGTTAATATAGCTGAAGAGTTTGTTTATTTCTTTGTTTGAACGCGCTAATCTCAGAAACTACTAATTTTAAAAGTTTTTTTTGTATTGAATAGTCCATTTATCGAGAAAGGCTTGAGGCATCACGCTACGACCCATAGGAGCGAAGTTAAACGCGAATAAAGTCGACCGGGTTATAATATTAAAAAACTGAAGAGTTTGTTTGTTTGAACGCGCTTATCTCACGAACTACTGGTCCAAATTCAAAAAATATTTTTGTTTTATATACTCCATTTATCAATGAATGCTTTAGTCTATAAAACATCACGCTACGACCCCTAGGAGTGACAGTGGTGACTAGTGGAGTATCACGCCGATGAAGTCGCGTAACTCTTTTAATACCAAACTTCCCAAAGACTAACATATCTTTGGTTAATTAGAGTTCATTGGTTTCTTTCTATCCGAGATATCTTTTTGGGGGATAGTTATTGTATAACAAAATGGAGGTCTGTAATTTACAATAGGATTCTATTTTCTAAATGTATTAAAAAAAATATATAAAACCATTTTATTTAATGAAAAACTTTTCAAAACGTCAAAATTAATTGTTGTTTCACTATGGTATATAAATTACTTTTTATCCCGAAAATCTATTAACGGGATAGTTTTAGTGGGATAAAAAGTAAGGTACTAGGATACTATTTTCTAGATATATTGTAAACTCTATATAACATTACTTTATTCAACGACAAACTGACAAACTAACTTTGTTTTTATTGTACCTTAATAAGTTGATATAGGAAGATATTTAGAGTATATCGGCGGTCGTAGCCTGAAATTCAAGGGGGGTTGGGGTTTTCTAAAAATTTTGTGTGGGTCACAAGAACAGCAGGAAGAAAAACTCAAGAAATGAGAATAACACTCCGATATTTTCGTAAAATTAAAATATTTTTCTATTTTTTAGAAATGGGGGGTCCATGGGGACGTTGCTTGAGATTATAGGTATATCCCATATAAGGGTAACACCCCAATAGTTTTTGGCAGTTGACTTAAAAGTGTAAATGCATGACTGCGGATGCGGGTGCAAGAGTTTGACCCTCTACTCCCTAAAAAGGGATATTACATATCCACGCTTCGAAGAGTGAATAATTCTACTAATAACTCCAAAGATGTTGAATCTGAAGCTTTTAAAGATACATTAAATGTACAAACAGTCATCAAGGCAAAAGTAGATGACGGTTAAAATAATTTAGTAGTTAAAGAAGATCTGGATAACGATATTAAAAATATAGATAGAAATATCTAACATTTTGAAATAGATCTACCTAATCTAGAAAGTCTGGAGGCTACAGTTAGTTAATAAGTAGTAGATAGTCCTAAGTATGAAGAAGATTTACTTCAAATAGGAGCTGATATTGCTAAAGATGAACTTGTAGAAATAGACTGCTTCACAAATGTCTAGAAGGAAGATCTTCCTCTAGAAATAGTCTTACTGCATCACGAGTATCTGGAAGAAAGATTTTCTTCTAGAAATAATCTTACTGCATCACAAATGTTTTGAAGGAAGATCTTCTTCTAGAAATAGTCTTACTGTATCACGAATGTCTAGAAGGAAGATCTTCTTAGTACATTAAGCCTAGTTACTAACAAAAAGACTCATAGGAATCCTCAGGATAAAGCAGAGCAAGAAAAAGTAGCCTATCCACTTTTAGTAAGTGGTAAAAGTAGTTATAAAATCTTAATTTAAAAAAAAACATTTTATCGATGTATATAAAATAGTGGCTTTACTTATAAAGATAAAACCCAACAGATGTTTATGAAGAAAGCCTAAAAAAATAAGGGTCACAATTAATTCACTCGAGCAGCGCACATAGCAACCATACACACCCTTCCTTAGCCAAGGCTTTCGATACCGTCTGCTTCTAATTTACTACTAATACTACTTAAAATAAGAGCCAATATCGTATGTATGTCGTTCCGTTTACAAGCAAGAACCGGCTAAAGAATAATTGATAAGCGAGCGACTCTCGCGTCGTGTTTGTTTGCTTTTTTTTTGTTGGAGTCTCGCAGGGCACGATGCTGGTTCCAGTACTCTTCTTTATATACGTCCTTGATTTAGTGGGGTTGTAAAACGTAATTAAATGCGATTGAGGCTAATTTTAATTTTTTTTAAAGATATAGTATTGTTGTATGTCACTAGTTGCGTACTGTTCTACTAAAAACACAATCAACTATAATCTGCAGATTGAATATGAGTACTGATTAAAGTAATTTTTTCAGAAGAGAGAGTCAATATATCATAAACTTGTTGGGAAGTGGTTACTGTCGCTCCTGCTCATCATGATAAAATCTTCTACCCAAACAACCTTCCTCAGGTCCAATGAAGGAGTCAGGTCTAAAACTTCTGGAACATTCTTTATTCTTTTTGAAGCAAATGACGTCATCAGACGTACATAAGAAATTGGATTAGTGTTGCCACTAATAGGAACCATAGCTAAATGTTTTATGATTCGGATACCATTGAATGTTTACTATCATCTATCATCTCCAAGTTTTCCAATTGGAATTCCATATTCTGACTGATTATGCTTATGCTTATGATGTTGGGTTCAGATCTTCTCACTTACACTTTTCTTCTTCCCTATTCTACCTCTTAACTATCAAAGCATTCACTTCTTTATTGTTATAAGCAATCGGTCATTCCTTATCTTTCTCTTCTTCTCCATCATTGAAATATCATGTTTCTCTATTAATAACCGTAGTCTCACTCAGCGAAGCGACATTCACTCAAAGTAATTGAGCACTTACTTGCACATGAGACGATGACCAGCTTGTGTATTAAGTCATTATCGTGTCATTGTCATGTCATAGCGTCATTGAATATCAAATTTTAGGTTGGAATCTGAGTATGAAGCAATCAAAGTCACATCAATATTGGTTAAGTAGATCTAGAATATTCTTTATATTACTTCTTTATTATTGTAGATATGTTCTTCTTTTTCCTTTCTTCTTTCTTTACTCTCTATTAATTCTTCTCTTTGTAAATTAATCAAAAAGTTTCAAAATGGCTCGAGCTATTTGTCTGACACACATCCTCAATTTTTCTGAAATCACCACTTTTAATAGCGCCATCTAGTTTATTTTTATAGAACTTGAATTTAATATTAATATGTTTTGTGTCTTTATGTAAAAGATGGCGCTGTAAATTAAATAGAAATATCAATATGTTCTAGGAAGTAAACAAAGTATGTCAGAATTACTTCAACGAACATATCGATAAGACTTAATACTTATCTTTACTCATTGACTTATTATATTATGGACACAATCAGACAGGCTTTATTACAAAAAAATATTATCTTTAAAGCATGGTTCATCTGAAACACCAGTGTGCAAGGGAGGCTTCCGTTAGGGAGGAGTGGAGGCGACTAGTCAAGAGTGAAGGAGGGAGAGTCAGGAGGGAGACCGTAACGAAAAAGAAGAAGAAGAATCTAAAACCATGGTTTAAAATGTTATACAAAAAGTTCTCATACAATGACCATGGTTTTAGATAAACCATGGTCTATATCTATACTAATATTATAAAGATGAGGAGTTTGTTTGTTTGAACGTGCTAATCTCAGGAACTATTGGTTCTAATTGAAAGATTATTTTTGTGATTGATAGCTCATTTATCCAGGAAGGCTTTAGGCTGTATAAAATCACGCTGCGACCCATAGGAGCGGAGCATCATGCGAATGAACTCACGCTGTTAGTTTTATATATACTTGTCTCTTTCCAACAATTACTAGAAGAAACAATTTCCTTTTTTTTATTTAATGAAATAAATAAAGAAATATTTTACTCGTGAGTCCTTAATATTATACGTCAATGTTTTCTTATTTTTTTTTTCTTCGAAATTAACTTTCATATTATCAATTCTAAGAATGACAACAAATATTTGTTGTCTGCAACAGTCCTTGTTTGTTATCGGACATACAATGTAACACTGTGTGTCTTTGTGACATTGATCAAACTCCCCTTCCCCCTTCCCTTATTATATGTTTACTGTATGAAATCTCTTGGACGTCTATTTCAAATACATTAGGACTAATTATCTATTATCAACTGAAGGTATTTTTAATATTAACCCGCAACAGGCGCCTGATGGACTAAGCGACCGCTCTTATAAAATTTTCTTTATACTTCAATTTTTAATGATAAAAAAATAACTCTATAGTCAAGTTAAATAGCTAACAAGTACTTTTATGTAAAAAAAAGAGCTAGCAACACTGATGAACTTTACTTTTGTTGCATAAACATTATTATAAGTAATGTATAGTATTCAATGGTCAGCTCAAAACATGTTAATAAACCAGCTTAATAGTCACAAGCTCCAGGTATTCCTGTAATCATTATCATCATTACAATCCGTTGATGGCCCACTGTTGAGCCGGGTCTCCTCCTCAGAATGGAGAGGGGGTTAGGCCATAGACCACCACGCTGACCCAGTGCGGGTTGGCAGACTTCACACACCTTGAGAACTTTAGTGAACCCTCAGGAGTGCAGGTTTCCTCACGATGTGTTCCTTCACCGTTATAGCAAGTGACATACACACACACACATAACTCAGAACAGTTTTCGGTGTGCCCGAGTGTGGGAACGAACTCAGACCTCCCGAGTAAGACATCAAGTCTTAACCACTGGGCTATCACTGCTCATAATCAAGTGATGACTAATGACTAAATAATTATCTTTTAACGAGGTCTCCTAGGTCTAGTTGTTCCCAGGAGCGGTAACCTGAAATTTGGAGGGGAAAGGGTAAATAAAAATTTTAGAAGATATCACGAGAGTGGCAGCAGGAATATTTTATAAATGGGAATAAGATTCTGATACTTTCTTCTCATAGACAGGATCTTTTGAAGATTTTTGGCGTCATGATGTGACCAACTACCCTCCTCCCCCTTTAGGTCCGCGCTTGTCGCAAGTGATCAGAGCGTTCCAGTGCGAACATTCCAGATGCTAAACAAATCCGCAGCAAGTCCAACAACATTCAGAAAGGAAAATTATATCACCATTTAATTTTTTTTTGCATCTAAAACTGACATTTAATTGACTTCTTAATTGATTGCTTGTTTAAAAATATTAACACCCGAAATTTATAATCAATCTCAATCCAAAATTTATGGATTGAGGATAGAGAACAGAATTTAAAATCAAATTTTTGCATAAATAATTCAAATTTCGAATCTATTTCTAATGTGAGTAATGAATGGAGAATAGATTTCAAATATGAATTTTATTGATATTGATTTGAATTTAGAATTCAATTTCAATCCATAGATTTTGGATTGAGATTGATTATTAAGTTCAGTTGTAAGATACAGAGTGAATTAAAAGCTATTATCAGCAACCATTTTAAACTACACTAACGATAGAAATTAATATTCAATCTCAATCCATAATTTAACGATTGTGGATAGAAAATAGAGTCCAAACTCAAATTTGTACATAAATACAAAATCTTTGAATAACGAATTGTATATAGATTTTTTATTTGAATTTAGAATCCATTTCCAATCCGTAATCCATAGACTGCACATTTCTAAAATCCTCCTCAATCTGTAAAAAAAATACATCAAAATCCAAAATGGGTCAACTTTTCCAATTAAATGATTTCATATGAAAAAAAAACGAATATGTCCAATAGGTCTTTTAGACCCATCATTAACCCTAGCGTCACAAAACACAGCGTGAGTATTTAAAGGTTAATATAAACTATAGAAGCTGATTTCAAAATTTTCTAGTTTATTTAAAATGTTATATAATCCCCCCAACATCCCCCCAAATCCAGTACTAATACTGTTCTAACAACGAGCTATCGTGTAACGTCCAGGAGTTATTGATTTTCAGTGCTTCAGATTGCGCAGGTAAGCTCACTATGGTCACCATTATTTCTAATATATTGAGACTGTCCTGGATTTTATTATTTAAAAACTATCTATAGTGTATGTTAGTTCTTTTGACTAAACATTGGAAACGAATAACACTATTAGTAATAAAATCGAGTTTAAAAAAAACGACGCTCACACTAAGACTGTACATAGTCGCAAAATCGCTTTCCGCGTTTGTTTGTTACTATGCTTAGATCTTTAAAACTATACAACGGTGAGTGATGCGGTTTTGTTTAATAGACAGAGTGATTCAAGAGGAAGGTGTACATGTATAATACTGTATATATTATTATATATTATAGTACAGAAACCGAGCAAAGCTCGTGCGGGTTGCTAGTTATTTATAAATAATCATTGTTAGTAGATATATCATCTAAAAAAAGTTAGATAACTATTAATGTTTGACTCTACCTTATTATTCGCCTTGTCTTTAGCGAGTCCGTCTGTCTGTCAGTCAACGCTGACGGATGCAGTAAACGATTAGTCCATTGAGTGAGATCTTTGAGTGAATAGTGTGAAGGAGTGTTAGTGAATAGTCAGTGTAGTGTAATGTCATCATAGAACTAGGTTAGCCTCACGTGAAGATAAAACAGTGAAACTAAGCAGTGGAGGTGAGTGTTAGCATGGGCAAACGGCAAGGGGGCGCCTCCCTAATCCTACATTCTTTGTCGCAAGTCCAAGGCACTGCTTAGGTTTCTATCGTAACTGTAAGAGATCGTAATGTTTAATCGGTTCAGTTGTAGTATCTAACATTGTGTGTACACTCCCTTATGCCCTGACATATATGATCCCACTGCTGGGCAAGGTCTCCCCCAATACTCTCCAACGAAACCTCTGTAATGTGCAGCCATTCGTTACTGAAAATGTCTGATTATCTCCACCGCTTTCTCCATTAGGTAGTCATTTTGGCCCACCTGTCCATACGAAAAACATGAATTGCCAAATCCCACTAAAGTTTAGCTCTCTTTTTTTTATGTGCCTGTCCTAACTTACGGTGCACAAACTTGGTCATTGACTGAGTGTCAGAAATCCAAACTCAAGGTGTGTCAAGGACCAATGGAACAAAAGATTACTAGTAGTTTGGATTCCAAATTGCTAGTATTCCTGTTCTCCCCTCCAAGTAAACTAAATATTTGTATTAGGAGTGGATACGTCAGTAGTCATTGACTGTGATTTGAACTCACGACCTAACGATCGTGAGTCCAACGCCTGAACCAATAAGCTACTGACGTTTCGTGTTCATCATGATCATTAGTATATATATATATAGGAGATACAAAAACTGAATGACTGACTCTAATTATATTGAAACTCAAAATCTCTCTTTTTGAAGAGAGTGAGATGACATACTAATAATAAAAAAAATCATTATAAGCTTATTTTCCATACTAATAAATATATCTTGCAATTAAAGACAACTAATATCACCATACCACACCAAAAAAAAATTGGTGGATTAGATTTTCAAAAACACGATACATAAATAATTCAATTACTATCAAATCTTTAAAAATATCTAATTTTTAGTTTAAAAAATTCGTCTGTGTCCTACAAAATACTTAAATGATAGACACCCTACGTAGACATCGATCTAGTCTAGCCTGCGTTGTCCTGGCAACACATACTCACAAAATGTAACATTATATTTTGATACAAAATCGATATTTGTTCAAGCCTGAGG
>JAOPUB010037763.1:0-10212 GCA_027564055.1 Neptis clinioides
GGTCGGAAAGGTCCAATATCCGTAGCACAGCGACAC
The DNA here is from genome assembly GCA_027564055.1 of Neptis clinioides. NCBI lineage: Eukaryota > Metazoa > Arthropoda > Insecta > Lepidoptera > Nymphalidae > Neptis > Neptis clinioides. The sequence goes on from JAOPUB010037763.1 coordinate 37, forward strand.
ACTTCATTGGTGTTAGGTAAGTGCACAATAAATCATGTAAGTTAAGGAAAAAGTGTTAATTGTGTTATTAACTCTGATTACATTTGATTGACTAGTAGTTTCTATTGGTATGATTAGAGAAAATTGGAGAAAATCAAAAAGATTAGTGGAAGTTTGACGAGTTAGTTAGTTAATTACTTAGAATGAATATTGAAGATCAAGTGAGTTTTTTTATTGACTAACAAATTTATTAATTGGTAACAAAGTCAAGCGATCGCGGGAAGAGACGAGTAAAGAGCTTAAACCTGTTTCTGGGTTTCAATCCCCAGCTAATGATAGTCTTTTAGTTAATAGTTAATATTATTATTGATATCTATATGTCTGTGTATAACTTATATTTTGTTAATATAAATTTACGTTAATAAAGTTACGTGTATTGGTTATTATTTCCTGATAGATTTGGGAAGCCTATCAAGTGATTTCATACAGTAAACATTATTTTTATTCTTACGTAAGTTTTGGTAAGCAAACCTCAGTCTAAAATACCACTAAGTCATATAATTTATTACAACAATAAATGAAGTAAGTTAAGTCATATACATTGACTCAATTCTCTCAACATTTCTATATAAGAAACCTATGAAGTTTGATTGATTATTATTTTTCAATAGATTTGGGGAAGACTATCAAGAGATTTCATACAGTAAACATTATATTTATTCTTACGTAAGTTTAGGTAAGCAAACCTCACTCTTAAATACCACTCAGTCATATAATTTATTACAACAGTAAATTAAGTAAGTTACGTCATATACATTGACTCAATTCTCTTAACATTTCTATATAAGAAACCTATGAAGTTACGAGTATTGATTATTATTCTTCAACAGATTTGGGGAAGCCTATCAAGTGATTTCATACAGTAAACATTATCTTTATTCATACGTAAGTTTAGGTAAGCAAATCTCAGTCTAAAATGCCACTCTGTCATATAATTTATTACAACCATAAATTAAGTAAGTTAAGTCGTATGCATTGACTCAATTCGCTCAACATTTCCATATAAGAAACGTATGAAGTTACAATATGAGAGGTTGATTACAGCTTGTCACTGTCACTGTCACGCTGTCAGGGGGGTAACTGTTAATCACGTCGTCAGCGATCACTGTCACGTCAGCTAACATGTATGTCGATGCCGTATCAACTATCAGCTGTCTCGTGTTGGGGAGTTAATCACGCTGGGATTTCCTAACACTTTGTTAGACATTTCAATGTTGATTTTTAATTAACTTCATGTCGATGGTGCATTGACAAGTAGTTCTTCTATAATTATGTCACAATGGAGTTAAAGGAGATTTCCAAAGTAAACGTTAAAAACGCTAAAATACAAATCATTAAATTTAGTGTCGTCTAGTGATCGTCGTTTTAGTGAAATCTTATCTAATTTTAATATTAAATCCCCCATAAGGGGACGGGCTATTTTTCTCTGCTGGTGGGAGAGCATCTCGTTAGAGGCGAGTAGCCCAGCGCCCTTAGTGGTAGGGAATCTGTCCGCCGACCAGCTTGCGGCCACCAGTATGTGAATCCGACCCCAAAGTGTTTCTAACATCTCTAAATTTTTAAAAACATTTCTAGCAGTTTGGATTGCAAACTGCTAGTACTCTTATTCTCCCTTCCTACGAAGCTAATACTTGTGTTAGTAGTCAAGTGACTGGGATTTGAACTCACGATCAATCGTGTCGATCATGAGTCCAACGTTTACTCTTCTAATAAAATACCAACTTACCTCGTGCATAAAGTTTAGTACAACCCAGGTAAGTATTAACAATAAATAAGATAAGTATGCCAAGTTTTAATAAAATGTCTGAACTATTATAAAAATTGGATAATAATGTTATCCCACAGGATATTTTTAATTTTTTAATGAAAAACAGATTACTAGCAGTTTGGTTTAAAAACTACTAAATTACTAGTTACTCCTCTTACTACTTGATCTCCCATCCAAGTAAACTGGAATTTTTGTGTTAGGAGTGGGTCAGGCCAGTAGTCTAATGACTGGGATTTGAACTCACGACCTATCGATTGTGAGTCCAATAGTGAAAACCGCATCAAAATCTGTTGAGTAGTTGAGGAACTCGTAGTTAGTAAGTAGTTTAGGAAAAAAAAACTAAGCGCACGATTTTTAACTATTATTATTCTTCAGCATGATGCTCCACTCCTATGGGTCGTAGCATAATGTTGAATAGGCTACAACATTCCTCTATAAATAGACTATAAAATACAAAAATTAATTTTTCAAATTGAATCAGTTCCTGAGATGTGCGTGTTGATGTGTTCAAACAAACAAAGATTTATAATATTAGTATAGATTTCTTGCATATCTACAGTTCGTGTATCAGCACGTCGATACCTGTCAGCACATGTTAGTACATCCGAGTTAACGTGACAGTGGCGTGACATGAACACGCTATACTGATACTTTGATCGGATGCAAAAGGAATTAATACAAACTTGTAATTTAATCTATACTAAAATATTATAAAGCTGAAGAGTTTGTTTGTTTGAACGCGCTAATCTCAGAAATTACTAATTCGAATTGAAAAATCATTTTGTGTTGGATAATCTATTTGTTATAGAACACTATAGGCTATAAAATATCATGTTACGACTCATAGGAGCGCAGCATCACGAGAATGAAGTCGCGCGAGTTGGCTCGTAATAATACAAAGTTGAAGAGTTTGTTAGTTTGAACGCGCTAATCGTAGGAACTACTGGTTTGGTTTGAAAACATCTTTTTTTTATTGTCTATTTATTGTGGAAGGCTATAGACTATATAACATCACGATGTGACCCATAGGAGTGGAGCATTATGAATTCGCTTGGGTCGGCTAGTAATAGATAGTTGAAACTTCATAGAGATTTGTTAAAAAAAATATTTATCAAGAAGATAACTAACCTTAGATTATAAATATATAATAATACAATAATAAATAATAATAATATTAAGATTTTGAAAATATAAATGAAGTAAAGGATGAAATAAAACCAAAAATAAAGATAGCTGTCCTCTACTATTATTAATGAACTCTAATAAAATAAATTATTTGTTTTCTACTTCTACTGTACAATATGGGAGACAGATAACCTTGTGTATTTGAAAATAGGTAGATATGATATCAAAAGGGTAATACAAAACATAACACAAAACAGATACACAAAAGATTCCATCATATTCAGAGGACCTCGTCACTTGAAAAAGTAGAGTGTAAGAGAAAAGAGAGAATCTCAACACTTGAAAAAGAAAAGAAGAGTGTAAGAGAAAATACTATCTGTCACCCATATTGTACAGTAGATGTAGAATACGAGTAATTTATTTTATTAAAATCACTTTTCTATAGTAAATAAAACTTAAAGATAAGGTTTAATAAAATATGTTAATTAAATTTAAATGTTTAATTGTATACTGGAATTTAATATTAGAGATATTTTTTTCTATCTAGAAGTAAAATTCAAACTTGCAAATGATTGAAACACACAGGTATTTTGTTTTTCTAATGTAAAAAGGTTGATTATGAAACTTCGAATTCTAGATATAAGATTTGAATTGATGAGGCTGTATGATGTATGATCGTTGCCTTTTACAAAAGATTAAAAATACTTTTGTACAATAAATACAATCCTAACCTTAAAAGTAAAGGATTTCCTTTAACCCGCATTCCTAATTGTCTTAACCTATTTGAAAACATTTTTATTAATCTTATAAGTACACTATTTACTCGTTAATATTATTCCGCACTTTTGTTTTTAAAATCGCAAGAACAAAATATTTTGCAGAAGTCTTAAAATAACTAATGTCAAGTTGACACTAGGCATGTATTAAAGAAAATCAATCAAATCGATTTTTTAAACTGAAATTTCATTTTGAGAAAGAAATCTAATACGAATCATTTAATTCTATGGTTGTTTAAACATGTTACACGACATCATAAATCTTTTGTAGTATAAAGCTTCTCCACGTGGAATGGTGGTAAGAATGCTAGCTGCATTTCCCCTCTGAATTGAAATCCTAATTCTTTGGGCGAAGAATGAAACAGCCCATGTCAACAGTCGAGGCGATCAGACGTGGTGTTACGTCTTTAAACATTTTTTAAAAACTGTTATTAGTATAAAATGCACCTAAACATGTAAAAATTTAAACAAAAAATACCATATTCGAGATCTTTAGTGTTAATATTAGTAACACTAACAGTAAATATTTAATAACGCCATGGTACACGGGAGCAATTTAATTTGTGAACTACTTAGATTAAAACTGTAAAAACATTTAATTATCTATACATTTCACATGTCACTACTCAGATTTATCAAAATACATTTAATCAAAGTACATGTTGCAATTAAATGTTTATTTATTTTATTATATGTTAATCCAAGTTATAAAATATCCGTGTGCCAAATTTTATTGAAATTCGTTCAGCCGTTTTTAACATCCAAACATCTAAATATTCAAACTTTCACATTTATAACATAAGTAAGATAGGAAGATTGTTGCTAACTAAAAATATATAGGGGTTTCTGATAGTAAACATATTTTCCCTCGGGAATTTGAATTTTCAGGATACAATCTCCAGAACAGAAATTAGAGTATAACATTAAAATCCGTCCAGACTTCGTGTTATAGAGTAACAAATGTCTCAACATCTAAACATACAAACTTTATATATTAGTGAGAGCACTTACATATCTATTTATCATTTAATCTTCTAATACTCGATTTAACTGAAAATCGAGCTTTGTACATTCGAATGAAACCAATATGAACTTGACATTAATTGACGTTTCGTTTACTGTAGAATGGTAAATTTGTGGAAGACAGATAAAAAGACTTTAAATTTTAAAATATACCTCACTTTGCATTAAACAACGACATTTTATATCATAATTATTTAAATTGTAAACTTTTGGTTGATTTATTTATGAATGATTTAATTTATTCATTTTTCGTTATTCAACATTGTGAAACACAAACGTGAAACGAACTATATCTATGACGTCATAGAGAAAAACCTGTCAATTTTGTAGCAATGCAGATGCGCGGTATTTTGGAATATTGATAACACAAACCATTGATCTTACAATATTATGTTAAAGATACGAAATATATTTTACACACTAAATATTACGTGCGTAACGCTAAAAGTTTTCAATGTAGAATTACAGTGTCAACATACATTTATTTAAATACAAGTGAACTAATCGTCTTTTTTAGTCAACTATTCAAAAATCTTTTTAAAATGGAGTGTATTAGCTCCACACAAGTTGTATACACTCAGAGAGAACGTGAGATATATAAATTCGATTATGAGTTAGATTTCTGGAAGGAAGTCAAAAAACGCTGGATGGTCCTTGGAGTGCTGGTCGCAGTGGCTCTGGCAGTCCTCGCACCACAATACGGGGCTCAAGGAGGCAACTATAAGCATGTTCACTTAGATACTAGAAAGCATTGCACATTCGCCCATGTAATTATAATTTTCACTATTAGATCATATTTAGAGTAATTCACTCTCTTACTTAAATACTGAGCGACTTATCATTAAAATGCTTTGCAATAACAATATGTTTGTGCCTCACATCTTTTCACAGATTGAAAAATATATAAATTTTTAGTATGGCTTTTCACAGAAAATATATATATTTATAAAAAATATATTAACTAAAATTATTCCAAAAGAAATAACTAAAAGTATTTCCATAACCTCAATATATAACAAAAATCTTTCAATTTTTCTATGAAGAAATTATATTTTTGAGTTCGGTCAGTATTTAATTATAATATTCACATTTTTAATATTTAAAGAATATGCTTTCTTAGTACATTGAAAACTGGTAAAATATTAACTACATTAAATTATTTGTAAGGTACCTATGTATATTATACATACATGCTTTATCAAAAAGGTTTGTATAGTTAACAAAATATATTATTTAGTGCAATGCTGTTAATTATTTGTAATTACAAACAGGTACTTTAATTTGATTTATATTTATCGATTTTTAATATTGATTACAAAAAATAGAAAGTATTTATTTCACACAGGCTATAAATAACGACTTACACAAATGAATAAACAAATCCATACGACTTTGCACCCTGAAATAATAAGAGTAGATTGAAATTCCTGAAGCATATGTTACAATACGTGTTCTTTGAGAGAAAATGATCGAAATAGTAAATGCATTGTTCGTCTAGTGTCTGGTGAATAGTGCTGTGGTTGTTTGCTCTTGTAATAAGATATTTCGGATACCCAAATTGTGTAACACTTGAATATCACGTATTGTACATAGATAAATTGATAGAGTTAAGTGGATACTCATTTAATATTTATAATTTAAAACACAACATTACTGCTTAATTACTTATCAATCGCGATGTAATTTTTTATTTTTTTTTATAAATATTACAAGCACTAGCAGTAAGAAGACTAGCAGTTTTGATTACAAACTACTAGTATTCTTGTTTTCTTCTCCTACTTAGATAGATACTTGTGTTAGAAATAATATTAATTTCTGTCATGGCGGTATATTTAATACACAAAATACTTAATTTAGTGACAAAAGAGTTTACCAATTGTACCATACAGGTTATTTGTCAATATTTTTTTTGAACCAATACAACTATAGATGTTTCCCAGGTTACATACTTTTTAATTTATTTGACGACTAGGCAAGAAGTCCTTCAAACCAGCTTTTTGCTTTCGTCTATGCATTGGCAGAACTGATACAGATAGTGCCAACATTAACAAAATGATGTTCAAATCAGTGCTACCAACGCAATGTTAAAACTCACACGACGCTACTCAGATTAATGTTGCCAGCATCATAATTAAAAATAGGTATATTAAAAAAAAGAAAACTGCGTGTTTCAGCTTTTTTTTTATTTATTAAATATTTTGAACCTTAATGTATTGTAAAATATTCAAACTGTTTCGGCTCTCTCGTTTGCTTTCTGAAGCACTGGTCTAGTGAGAGGAGCTCGTGCAGTGAAGCGCACTTTATTACATTTTGAACACAATAAGTCTCACCACGGATGTAGTAACGTATAGCGTAGGTACGAACGTACAGTCATACCCAGCGCCTTGTTTCACGGTTGAACGTGCGTCACAAAGAAAATTTTTTGAATTGTTCTCGACTTTTTTGTATTGTATGACTTGATGAACAGCCACTACGTGTATACATTTTTTTTTATTTTGAATAAAAGAGGAGCTCGTCTTTCAAAATTATAAATACAACTTCTAAACAATATTTAAAAATGTATATTTTTATTACAATTATAAGATAATTCAAATAAAATGTCCATATAATTCTAATAAAAATATTTAATATAGTCTAAATATCTTTTGAATTAGGTCCAGAGTGAATCGTCCGCAATCACTTACAAGATGAAAATTATGATTGTAGTATAAACAATAAGTATCGTTATTAAATCCGTTGTTCTACCTAAAGGATGCCTTCTTCTTTTAGGAAAACGTACCCTTTATGAGTGCGAAGTAATACTACAAATGTGTTCAAACAAACTGTGTTCAAACACCTAAATATTCAAATATAGAAACTTTGATATTAAGTAAGATAATTCGTAATACATTATAAATCTTAATTTTTTTTTTAACAATAACTAGAGTTCGTCAGAAGTAGTCTTGAACACATTCACACATCTTAACTGCCAGGGAAGTTATTACAGTGAACAGCAGTCACGCTGCGAAGCCTCCACTTACCATTGTTGGCTTGCATTTCGTACGCTTTGATGGGTTGCTTTGAATTGGATGCATCAGCCGTCTTATGAACATAAATTATATTTTTACAAAATAAATTGCATTACCGTCGTCGTGACTTCGTTTTGTTATTAAATCTTTTCTTCGTAGATTTCTGCTCCTATTGTCCACGAAGAGATATTCAAAGATGATGTGATGTACGTCTGTAGCGACTACATCTTTCTATTCTTATAAATAACTAGCCGACGCGATTCCACTCCTATGGAATCACAGCGTGATGTTATATAGCCTAAAGCCTTCCTCGATAAATAGTTTAACCAAGACAAAAAAAAATTTTCAAATCGAACCAGTAACTCCTAAGATTAGCGCGTTCAAACAGACAAACAAAGTCTTTAGCTTTATAATATTAGTATAGATTAAATAAAGTTCAAGATAATGTAATTCGTATTTAAAAATAAATACTATGACTATTAAAGGGAATTGTTTAGAAGGTATGGTTGCCATAAAATCACACAAAAACGTTTGAACGGATTTCGAAGATATGTAAAATCAACATAATTTATTGCGAATATAGGTGACATAGGTGGTAGATATGATTACTATCATTGCACACACATTTTTGTTCGCAAAAGTGGATTTATTTGAAAATCTTAATAAAGAAGAAGAGAAAGATACCTTATTAACTATAGGGTAATTCTTATCCAGAAAAAAATGTTTGATAAGAAAATAAGTATGACTAGTACAATATAATTTCTACATGCAACCAGGACTCATCTCTAATTTACATAAAAATCATCCAATTTGTCTAAAATCAACTTTTAACCTTAAACGTAATTTACCCCCACCTTAACGTAATTTAACTTTATTGCTATATAATTTAATTTGTATACAAAATACATTTGTAGAATGTGTACAAACTTGTTAATGTAGAGCTTAATAAGTCGCTTATCAGTCTTAACTCGTACGGGAAGTTGTTACGTGAATAGCACTTCACGCTACGAAGCCTCCACTTTTGTATTGTTGCAGACACCTCGTAAATATGCTTTGCCTTTAATATCTTGTTGTATAATTAAGGTTTTGGTTGTCATTTCTTTACTACAAATATTTCACTAATTTATAAAATACAACTTTCCTTAATATTGAATACGAGTTACTGTTGTAATATTAATGATATTTATTTATATTGACCCAATCAATTAAAAATATGTTATTTTAAAGTTTTTTGTGGATAAATAATATTGATATGATAATATTGATTACCTATCAAACTCCAATAGCATCAGTGATAATATAATAAATAGAAACTCTTGTATTGTAAATACAAATAAAATTTTATAAGCCCAATACTAATTTTCTTTCATTGCGTGTTATGAAAATGAATTAATTTCTATTTGCATTTGCAAACGGCGATAAATATAACATTGGCCATAATTATTGTACTCAACCCATTTCGCCTAAAGCATTACAATTAACAATATAATAACAATAATTATCATTGAAATTCTAATGTCTGTCACTGTCAGTCTAGACGGCCCAAAAGGTGTGCCACTTAATTCGTACATGTCGAGTCATTTGCACATTATATTATTATCTATATGATATTAAACTTTGTGGAAATTGTTTCAAAATTACAGCTCTACCAGTAGATTTACGAGTATTAGAAAACAGGAGTAATATACATTTAATATGCCAAACAACAAACTTTACATTTCTCAATGAGACCCGACCCAACGCCTGTGGTTATAGTTTGGGGCGAGAAATTGTATATCGGTTAGTTTAGAGTTAAATTTCTATTTATCATTACAATTTATAACATAGCGTTTATTTCAATTCCAGGTCCCCACTATGAGGTGTCTATGATTTTCTAACAAAAGGCGTGACACGCGCCTGCGTCCAGGATGACGTCCGAGCGAGCTATCCCACACTTGCGCGACATCTTCGGCCTATGTGTGACGAGAAACTGAGAATAGGCTCTGATCATCTAGTTAATAAGAACTTAAAAATGATAATAAGTCATCCATATCCCATGATAACGGCTTTTTGTAAGGAGATGTTTTGGAGGTTATTCCTTTTAGCGCATGAGTTACTAATGCATGTGAGCTAAGCCAGGAGCTTTTTCCCGGGTTTGCAAACGTCACCGCTACAGATTTATGAAGAAGTATTGTTTTTGGCGCCAACTTTTTGACTTCGTATAAATAACATAAATAACGAGCCAAGTCAGAAGGCATAGGGTCGTCAACTTTGGCTCCATTCTCTAAAGTCCAGACACACCATTTTTTCCAGGCTAGGCGATATGTTTTTAATGTAGAACTTCTCCAGGAAGCTTGTAATAACTCTATTTCAGCTTTACTCCAGCTGGAGATCTCTTTTGACCAGCCCGTATTTTCCAAACCTGCAAATTGATTTGGTCTACTCCTGACGGAGGCCG
>JAOPUB010037788.1:0-10207 GCA_027564055.1 Neptis clinioides
GGAAGGCCTTAGTCCATATAATATCATACTGCGACCAATAGGAGCTAAGCAACACGCGGATGAAGTCGCGCGGTTCAGATAGTAAATTATAATGAGAAGTGACAACGTGTTAAAGAAGTGTTAGTAGTGATAGTCCAGTGGTTAAGACTTGATGATGTCTTACTTGGGGGATCCGAGTTCCATCCCACACTCGAAGAATACATCGTGAGGAAACCTGCACTCCTGAGAGTTCACTAAAGTTCTGTGAAGTTGCGTGAAATCTGCCGCACTGGGCCAGCGTGGTGGACTATGGCCAATCCCCCATTTCATTATGTGAAGGAGACCCGGCTCAGCAGAGGGCCATCGAAAGGTTGTGATGATGATGAAGTTACAACTATAATTGCGGGAATACTTTATGAATGAAATCAGAAATGCAATTTGATTTAAAAATATGTCCTAACCAGTTACACACAGTTATTGCAAAGAATAAAATTTTTATTATTATCACAATGTCAAACTTAATTAAATCACATTACAATAACACAATATTTTCGCTTTGGATGAAATAAAATTTAATCGTCCTCCTTATTAAAACTGCAATTTGTTTTTATATGAAGATAAAGAGAAAGTGTTCTTGAGGTATAAAAAAATCAATATTTGTTTTAATAATTGTTTTCAATGGCATACATATTATATTTTCTTTGTTAATGTCTGGTTGACGTTTATAGTTTATTGTTACTGGTGTAAATTTCAATTTAGAGTATACCCCAAAACTATAATAAAAAAAGTTGTAGATAAATATAAATTAATTTTTCATAGGTATAATATTGTAATTTAAATTTTATTTAATTTTTAATACCAGCAGTATTATATTAAGATTCTTAATAAATTTACATTTTTGAGGTTACCATTTCTCGATAATTTACGCGGGAAACGTTCTGATTGATTTAAATACGAACTAATGTGGCCACTAGAAAAAATAATTAAATCTCGCAGCGTTTATAGCACATATTAAACACCATTAAAGTTTTCTTTTGTTTATATTAAATATATTTTTGGTTAAATTCAGACAAGACTAAAATTGAGTAAAAACAAATACAGATTTGATGTCGTGATCATTTTTAGTATTGCAAATCTTTTTTTAAAAGCAAAAGATTTATTAAAGATGGCGTGTATATATGACTAATATATCGTACTAATATTTAAATTTATGTTATATATATAATATTGAAAGGTATGTTTATATGAGCGCTATTCATGCAAAAACAACTGAATGGATTTCAATGAATTTTGGCACACAGATTCTTTATAACCTGTATTAGCACAGAGGTTACTATTTATCCTAGAAAAAGTACGGGATCCTGCGGGATAATAATAAAATATGTTTACTGTCGTAAACTCCAGGATGTTTTTATTTAGAAATATATAGAATATATTCAAAATTAAATGTTTTTCGATAAATGTAATAATGCATCCGTAAGAAACCTTATTAGAGAAAACCTAATTTAACCAAAACATTTAGTATTTCAAAAGGTTGTCAGTAGTAATGGCTAACGCAGAAATCTGTTCGATGTGATGGTATCAAATATGCAGCTTTAACTCAGCGGAAACCGTGTCCAATTATACGTTGAAAATGGGCAAAATTTATAAGGAATTGCCTCTTGGATAGTTGGATGTCCATCTTAGATTTGAGATATTCGAATCTTGGGAAATTCAGCATTTGAAAACTTTGTGAACGTCCTATCCGGAGAGATTCAATTGAATTCCTGCGTTCGTTAAAATAAACTTCTATAGAGTTCTTATTCGAGAAAAATTTGCAAAATTAATTAAAATATTATAAAAATATATAATTAAAATATTTAATACATTTTTTTATTATTTTATATTCATACTAGCCAACCCATGCTATTTTATCTGTAACTCAAAACCTCTTTAACGTAAATACATTAAAAAAAAGTACGTGCGCTATGACTTGGCTAGTTTTCATTACATCGGTCATTGTATAAAGTTATTTAATATATATATTTTAGAGTATAAAGTAAACAAAAAGAATATAGATAAAGAGAATAGATCAGGATATAACTAGACGTTACGATCTCTAACTATTCTGACAGGAACCCAGCGCAGCGCAGTGGCTTGGACTTGCGACCAAGTGTGTGGGTTTAGAAGGCCTTTTACAACACTTACGTTCACTCTCCAGGTTCTCTATATAATCTAACGGTATTATATGTATTATATATAACATTCCTTTTACGGTTACAATTACAAAAATTATGAATTTTGATATACATGTGGCGTCAATAAAATGCAATGATTAAGTTGACAGGCTTTACAAATGATTCTAGATGCCATCGATAAGTATTATAAAGCACACAAATTCTCAGAAAACGTTAAGTTAATACATAATACTATAAAGGTAGAATTTCAAGACAATTGTACTAGAGCATGAGAATATCCGAGCTTATTAGCGAAACTTTTAATGGGATATGCAGTTTACTCGCTGTTTGCTACTTAATATAAATCTACATAACACCGCTTGGAGTTTAAAAGAATATTTTGCGAGGAAAATAATATGTTAAGGTAGTGTAAATTCTGCGTTATGCTGAGTGTACAAGAGTTACTTTAGTGTAGTTTTTGGTAATGCAATTTTAACACCCGTGTTGGTCCCATTACACTTTACACATAATAAAGTTACTTTACGAGTTCTAGTTATCTTTATTATGTGGGTGTTAGATGAAGGATGGGATGAAATTAGATGGGGGAATAAAGTTAACTTTTGGTTAATAAGTATTATAGAAACAGTGTAAGTTATGGCCTGATTAGTATTTTAGGTGAAAATGGATATGATGACCAATGTGTGAGGGTTTTCGATAAAAACCGACTAAGAATGGGTGAATAGTTGATTAAGGAAGATACAATTATGGATACAACTATGGCATACAAAGAAGAACTGGACAATAAAATAATCTATGGCTTAATAAGCGTTGTAGACGAAGGTGAACTAAAGATGAAAGTAATCAACTATTTAGTTAAAATTATTGACAATAGTGATTTAAACATAAAATTAGGCACTAAATTAAAGTAGACAGCTAACAAATACATAATAGAGATGAATAATAGTTTTATTGATGCATAAAGTGAAAACGTAAGAAGATATCTTGTGGTCTACGTATTTGCAGTCTACGGATATAATAAGAAAGCGTAGGAAGGTCACTCTCTAAGTTATAAAGCATGTTGTTCGTAATATCGACACAAGAAAGTTAGATATTATTGTCAACATTTCACATTGCAGCTTAGAACCAATATAATATGAAATAGTTCCAATAAAAGAGGATGTATTAAACTTTTCTGAACTTTGAAACTCTTTATTATTTACTGCTTAATGCTTCAGCTTTACTAAGACATAGAACTCCATTTCTGTGGGTCGTAGTGGGACCTAACCTTACGATAACATGTGTAGATATGAGACAGATTTAAAAACACTAAAAGATGATATTGAATAGTTTTTGAGTATAAGCATCTTTGTAACTGCTACTAACCCAATAAATAATTAAACATAGGAACCTAAATAGTAATATGTTATTGCGCGCCTATAACTATAATATAATATATAAGCTGAGAAATGGCATAACGATCTCGTACAACAACAAAAACCTATGCAATGCCTTGACAAGTCCAAGCACCAGCAACACCAGCAATACAACACTTTCACTAGCACCACTTTAGAGTTCACTCAAAGGCAACGCTTGTTGGAGATCATCTTCACCAGTGAGCATAATAGTGTAACGAACCAATAGGCGGTCAATCGTTAACCACCAAAAGTTGTTTAATTACAATGAGACAATGTAAGTGATATTTAAAGATACTCGCAAATGATAATTCAAAGCCTATATACAGTAATAGTTGATATAAAAGACAAGTTCTGGAAAATAGTAATAAAGAATGAAATATTGACTATGTTACTAAATTGGGAACTAGTATAAGAGGCTTTATTTCCAATTTTCATTGTAAATACAATTATTAGGAATGAAGGCAAAATGATAACAAGAATATCGAAATAAGCGGATTATTTGTTACTGACAGACACAACGTATTAGTTTCCCCTTCGGTCAATAATACTTCTCTACACCAAACTCCTCTTTTATCATGTTTTTTTAGTTAATTGCCTCAATATGAGTTACAATATCATGTATTGTATAAAATAATCTTTCATTTAATATCAACTACTAACTATTTTGGGCCAAATAATTGTGATGCTAGAAATAATAAAAATTTTGGTAGCTTTTTTATATACAATGGACAAGGGCTTGACTTCATCTTATTTGATTTTGAAGATGCAGTCGAGGATACGCTTCTCTAGCAGATACCTATTAACATTTATTTTAAAGATACCCAAATGCTACTTGGAAAAACCGAAGTCGGTAAGGAATTTCACTCGCTGTCCGTATCAGGAAGGAGGAAGTAAAACCGTCACGGCGTCTAACTTTGACTTTTAACAACAACTAAAGGTGCCAGATCCCAGCGTCATAAATTTATGTCTATAAATGGCGTCCTTCTTTGAGACACTGATGGCTTTGAAGGAAGCCAAACAGCGAGAGCGTGAGTCAGCAGGTGTCACAATTCCTTCACTCCAAAGGAGATAAGGGACAAGAAGGGAGTGCTTTGCACAATATCTACTCATGGTATAAAATGGCAACTATTTTGAAATGATGGAAACGATGCCACGTTATAGTTGTATGTGCCAGCGATTCCGTGTAGTCTCGTTTATACCGGTGAGGGATACTTTTAGTGGGTATTCTGGAAGTGGTGAAAGAAAAAAATTTTAGAAACGTACTTGATTTATTAAAGACACTAAAGTATTACAAATTATTTAAGAACTTACCAAATCAAGCAAATAATTTGAAAGCCTCATTAAACCAGAAGCCCAATCATAGCTAAAATTGACCATAAACATTGTGGTAACATCACAATGCAGACATCATAAGGCCTGAAACCTTGGAATCACGATTGACACCTGCAATAGGACAAGAGTTTAAATCCAAGTCAATGTACTACTGACGTGGCCTACTCCTAACAGAAGTATTTAGATTGATTAGAGGGAAGAACAAGACTACTAATAGCTTGCAATTCATCCTGCTAATAATCTTTAAAAAAATAACTTACCAAAACAAAAATATCATCTCTAGTTAGCTTTTTGATGCTACTTTTAATTATGTCGATCAATCAATCGAAATAAAATGAGAAAGATATTGCAAAAACAAATTTGGAAAAAGGTGATCTGACCTACATTGAGCTTTTAAAACGAAGGTAAGCCGCAAACAAATGTAATCAAGTGCAATCCGTCTTTCCGTTTCAAAGTTGCAGATAAAACTAAAAGTGAGGAAGTTATAACAGCTACGTGATAGCTAGAAAGAATTATTTCCCTATGGATCTGAATTTGTTCAATATAAGTTGCGGTAACTTTTGCTTGAGCTAGTAAATAATATTCTAGTTATAGATTAGGTGATAATTTTAATACAATCGAAAACTTTACAAATTCTGAGAAAAAATGCAGACGAGAAATTTACTTTGCTTTAAGTGTACTGTTTTTGATCCATTATTATATATGCATCTATAAAAAATTAGACATTATCATTCTTAATCAGCGGTTTTTCTTCATAGAGAATTGTGACCTTTACTTCTCCTGATTAATAATTGTTATCAATATTTGTTACTTCATCTTTAATCAATAATTATATGAAGATTGAATAGGCACATTTTTTAATATTATTTCAAATAAACCAACATGATAATACTCCTCATAAAAATGAGCAAATATTAAAATAAATTTCATTTTTATACATCACTGCCCTTACTCCTCTCAAATCTCCCCACAATCTATTATTATAAAACCGATTCTTGATATCAGTAAATTTATTCGCGAATAATCAATGATATTCGCGACACCTAGTACTAGTTGGCATACTTCAAACACATTTAAGAACTTGTAGGGATTTCTCACTTGTGCAATGTGCAGGTTCAGAATGTTTTTCTATCGTTATAGCAAGTGATATTTAATTTTTAAAACACATAACAGGCTATCACTGTCAATTAAGATAAAAATATACACTGAATTCTTTATAAGGTGATCTTATTAGTTTAAGGAAATACTTACGAACTGGCATGCCAATTAAATCAGCCTGCAACTGCATTAAGAGATCGTTTGAGGTCATTTTTCCATCCACGTTTAATTTGGACAAAGGCATTCCACAGTCCTTGTTCATAGCTTCTAGGATATCCCTGTAAGAAAAAAAATATTAACTGACGAACAAAATAACTACAAATTACATATCTAATTAAAATTTCAGTTACTATTTATAATATTAAATAAATTGAAGTGTTTGTTTGTAATTCAAAATTAACAGCTTGTACTAAATTACATACATAAAAAAATGTTGTGAAAAAAATCTGACGTCTGTTTTTCCAGCGTTCTGCCAGTCAAAGATAACAAACAAACACACAGAGAAACAAATTAAACACTGTTTGTTTTGTAAATATCATATATACCTTAACATTAACTGCCTTTTATTAAATATAAAAGTTCGTTCATTTGGAATTGTTCATACACATAAATTATATTTATTAGTTCAGATATAGATTCGTTATGTAGGTTTATACAAACATAAAAAATTAATAGAAAACCTACCTAGTCTGAAAGCAAACTGCTTCTAAAGCCGCTCGGATGATGTGATTCTTCGTTGTGAATGCAGTCAAACCACAGATAATACTGTAACAGATAATGTATTCAAATATGTAGTTAAAAGTTAATTTTTTTAGTCATTTAAGAGGCAAATGAGCAAGCAAAACTCACTTGTTGGTAGAGCACAGAGTCCAGCACTACAGGATCAATGGGATAATGGGAGGAGTAAGTCTGGCCCACCTACGGTTCCACCAGAACATGTCAGACATTTTGAAATCGGATTCGCATGCTGGTGGTCTCACGCCATTCGGACAACAGATCCCTTACCACCTCCCTTACGAAATGCTCTCCCAATAGCAGAGGGTGTTGTTCACGGGAGAAAATAATATATATATTTCAATGTTACTTCATTTTCTTTTATCATATACATAATTTTTTTTTTTTAAAGATTACTTTGTAATTTTACAATTTGTTAGTATTCTTTTTTCCCCCCTCCAAGTAAGCTGGAATGCATGTGTTAGGAGGGGGCCACGCCAGTAGTCCAGTGACTGGGATTTGAACTCACGACCTATCGATTATGTTCGTGAACTCAACCCTGAACCACTGAGCTACTAACTACTGTATGTGTTATTTAATTATTCATCGTTCGTGCAAAATCTCCTCATATTAAGTGGATTTTATTTTAAGAACTTTATGTTTCAATTCATTTTTTTTAAAGTATAGTGCCCGACGTTTAGTACTTTGACAAATAGCAGGCGCGTGGGAGCTGAATATCACGTAAGAACCAATGAAGTCCTAATAAGTGACTTATGTGAACATTGTACCTATGTGTCAGAGTAAAAACAGGAAATCTAAAAGTTTTTCACAAGAGTCATATAACTTTACCGCACAGGAATTGTACAAATGTACTTAAGTTCTATGCAGAAAATCCATTAAATTATTAGTGTTATAACAATCTTCATATTTTCTCACCCTCTAGCATCTTTTCTCCAATATGGCGCATACAACCCATTCAAAGCTGGTACAAAGTACACGTCACCAGTAGAGAAGACCTGTCCTGCGATATGTTCCGTATCTTGAGACACATCGTTGATAAGCTTTAGGTTATCTCGAAGAAACTTCATTGCTCCACCGGCTATTGCTATTGAACCTGGCAATAAAATAGATAATTGCTATTACATTTTCATAAATTAATGAGATGTGATGTAATAAACTGTATCAAAACTGACTAACTTTATGACACGAAAATTCGTTATACCTTCGTTATTTTGAATTTGAGCGTTATTTACAATTTTTTTTTAAACCAACAGTATATCCTTTACTATTTGTAAATGAGTTAGATAATTCATGGGAAGGGCGAGGGGAATTTTAATGTACTCGTCAATCTATTACATTAAATTACAATAATTAAAAATAAAAAATATTATTTAAGTTTGCTCTACGTTTCAATACATCGCAAAGTTATTTTCTTACTTAGTTGGATGATTTCAGGAACAAAATCAATTGTCCTTAATGGACTGGTTACGTTATAAAGAAGAAAGAAAAATTGTTTAAACAAATCACAAGAAAAGGAAACGAGGAAGACAATATAAATAGAACAGATATGTATGATTGTACAATAAAAGTTAGTAATAGGAGGAGGTATGTAAAAGTTAGGACTTTTAAAGGAGAGAGGACTGAATAAAAATATTATTTTTTTTCAACTAACTTCTTAAAAAGGACGGTTAGAATTCGTTGGTATCTTTTCTTTATGTATGTCCGATTACCCGAATAAGTCTAAACCGATTTGTTATAACTCCAACGGAGAGAAAGAAGGTTAGATATTATGTTTTAATTTAGAAGAAATATTTTACTGGCATCTTGTCACGAGAAAATAATAAAACAAAAAAACCAATCACAAAGTCATAAGAGAAAATATAGTAAAATTCTATGATTAAAATATCAAGGTGATCTCTTTTAAATTTTATTTAAATCTGTCAAGTGGGTGTTAAAAAAATCAATATAAAATCGACATTAAGAGGAACAAATCGTTTATTCATGTAATTGCTATTAATTTTTTGAAAGGACCACAATTTTGATAATATTTACTATTTTTATGTTAAACAAAATTCTTTTCTTACCTTCTAAAGCATATACAGTTGGGGCATCAGGTCCTAATTTATAAGCAATAGTGGTAAGCAATCCATGGGTTGACTGCACTAGCCTTGTACCAGTATTGTACAACAAAAAGCAACCGCTTCTATATGTATTCTTCGCTTGACCAGCTTGGAGACAGTTCTGACCCACTAGTGCTGATTGTTGATTGCCTAATATCTGAAAAAAAGATTTATGCTCCTTATAGTGTTGCTGTTCAGCTAATTACCTAATCCAGGTTGTTCAAGGTTTGTAGGGTAATTTTATCAATCAATTATTAATTAAAACATTGTAAAACTAGTTTTTACTTTATTTTAATTATAATTATATTTAATTAATTTGTATAATAAGAATACTTTAATTATCAATGCATTAAAATAAATTTTATTGTATTGTGAGTGTTTTTCTGTAATATTAAAATAATCTCTTTTTACTAAGTGCACAACAAAATTTTTTTACACTTTCTATTCGGGTCTATCCGTCTGATGTTATAGGTAGTAACTAGTTTAATTTTTGAAAAAGTAAATATGAATTCTGCAAATACAGCGAAGTGATGACGACTCCTCTAGTTTAACTATAATTCTCTTAATATTTTTTAAATTCTTTATGATGAATTGATAAATTATTTACCATATGAACATTTTTTAATTATGTTATTGGTCTAACTTAAGAACAACTTTTAGAAATTGTTTACATACCCCAGAGATTGTAATTTCTTCCAATATTGATCCATTCTTGACTGATCCATATATTTCTGAGCTGCTACGTATTTGTGGTAACGATTCTCTATGTATACCAAACAACCTAAAATAAAATAAAGAGAAAAATGCATGTATAATGTATTATCGTGTGTATAATCACATCACAGTAAAGAATAGATAAGTTACTGACAGAATAAAAATGCAGCAAAAATGTTATATATACGTTTTTTATACGCTGCACCAATCGACACTTATTAAGATAAGATTACAACTAAATCGAAAACCAAGATAGATATCAAAAGGAATTAGACAATGCTGCAGAAGAAAACGTGAGTTATTATGGAGATATAGGCTAAAAGCTAACAAAAAGAACAAAGAAAACTATAAAATATATGGAAAACGTTTAAAAAATATAATTAGACTCGCACAAAAATCTCAGAGTGACTACAGAATTAAAATTTCTCAAAACAAATCTAAGACTACGTGGAATATTATTAATGATAACAAATTAAAATGTAATGATAATGAAATTGAACGTATTAAAAAAGATGACAAAATTATAACTAATCCATTAAAAATAGCAGAAGCTTTTAACGAATACTTTTTGAGTCGAAAACAAATGACAATATATAATAGAAGAATGAAGACCGATTGGAAAAAGCCTAACACAATTTTTATGAAACCTACATCCGCTTTACAAATAGAGAATATTATA
>JAOPUB010037807.1:0-10205 GCA_027564055.1 Neptis clinioides
TCTACCTTGGAGAGCTACTTATAATCAGCTAGCCGCCCCGCACGACTTTAACGGCGTGATGCTCCACTCTTATGGATCGCAGCGCGATGAACCTATAACCCACCCTTCCTTGATAAATGGACTATAAAACAGAAAAAGAATTTGTCAATTCGAACCAGTAGTTCCTGAGATTAGCGCGTTTAAACAAACATACTCTTCAGCTTTATAATATTAAGTAAAGATCTACTATTTATAGCAAGAATAATGAAAAGAGTTCCATAGGTTTTTTTATTATACAATTTAACGTAAATTTGGAAGTTTGGGCTTTTGGACTATATAACAGGTGTACGTAAACCATTTGGCTAATAAATGCTCAAATAATTGAATATTCTGTATCTGTTCCTGACAGTTCTGTCAACGTGAAAAGGGTATACAAATGCCACTATTAATTAATATTTAGTTAATCAAATTACGAGTGGATTAATCTGCTTGGGATTTCAATGGCGTCAAATTTATTATTTAACCCTTAATCACATACATTCTATTTCGGTTACTTAACCACCTACGTGCGGTCTCCAAGACCTTTGTATTCCTACTTCCAACGTATCCTACTATCTTATTTATCCTACTAATATTATAAATGCGAAAGTTTGTAAGAATGAAAGGATGGATGTCTGTTAGTCTTCCACACAAAATCTACTGAACGAATTTAGATGAAACTTTACAGTAATATAGCTTATACATCGGAATAACACATAGGCTACAATTTACAAACAATTTGGCCATATAATAAAAGTAAATACAAACCACGCGGAAAAAGCTAGTGATAATATATAACCATGACAAAAAAAAACCAATGAATAAACTAACGTAATAGTAACTAGTAAATAATTAACCATTAACGTTTAACGATACGGTAAAACTCACGATACATAGAACTATAGTTTCAGCCGCATTTGCATCTTCAGCGAGTGCGTCCGCGCGCGTTGGCTATTAGGCGAAAACTATTTGTCTAGTTGTATCTTGTCATAGACGAGTATCATTAAACCTTAAAATTATTAATTACCACGTTTTCTATAATAGAAGTTATTCTGTGTTGATCATTTTAAAAAAATATTAAACAGTTATTTCATTTATTTATCGTCTTTAAAAAGCAGTGATAGCCCAGTGGTTAAGACTTGATGTGGCTAGGCAAATCCGCGGGCGGAAGCTAGTTATAGATAATTTTTATTTCTAATTAGATTATTATTGCTATTTAAGTAAAATAATTTAATTATAAAATAGAAGAAATAAAATATTAAGTTAATAACAAAAAATAGATTAGACATTTTTTATTTGAAAAGAATTTTTCTAATTTCAGAATACCAACTTAAAAATTGAAATGTAAAATATATTAATTTGTTATGAAAATTAACAAATACAACGAAAAATACGTCCTAATAGTTGATTTTGATATTGATACCGACTAAATATATTTATTAAAAAAGTACTTCTTACCTAGATTCTTGACAGTCTAATAGTTCTTTGGTTTGAGTGGGGTCATTTCCCATATCGCAGTCAACTATTTCATGCATAAACTCGTCCAATTTATTCGATATCTCCTTCATTAACGTCGAAAACTTTTCAAGGGCCTGAAAACAATAGACGTAACTTAAATTAATAACAAATTATTAAAAATGTACTACAATTCATTTATTAATTTTCTCAGAGTTTCATAAGGCGATCAGCTCATTACGAAATGTCCTTTGTATCCACATTAATGGTTCAGAGCGCAAGGGTTAGACATCATTGGATGAAATTGTTTTATCAAAAGTTCTATTTAAAGCCACAATTAGATTATCTTATATATTTTTTCACCATTGTAGCGATATACTCACAATTCGCTGTTGTATCCATTCTGAATGCGAATACTGAAGTTCGCCTCCAAGATCTGGAGTAAGTTGAGATCTATCAAAGTGTTCATACAATTCCTCAACAGATGAACAAACTAGCACGCGGAAACGGAACTCTTCCTTGAATAGTTTATTGCTCACTTCTGATAAAGCTTTCTGGAGGAAACTTGCTGGTCGTAAGACGTAAACAGCATGAATGATACCCGGGAAGAATTCCTGTAAAATAATATATATTTATTGGATTTAATATCATATTGGATCCGAGTGAAAGACGCAGAAAGTGTCTGCAGTAAAAGGCCCTAATATAACACTTTAGGGCCAACGCATCTCATCCTTCATCGCTTACTCTCGCCAGAAATTAGCAGTTCTATTTGATATTTTTAATGACCCTTTGTATTTACCAAAATATACATGAAATATTTAGACGAATTTAGTAATCATTGAGATAGCGGAACTCAATCAAAAGTACATCCATGTAATAACGAAAGTACAAACAGTAATTATAAATTGAGATTACTCATTAGAAAAGGGTCTACGTGAAGAAAATAACGTATTTTGCAAGTAATCTAAGTTTCACTTTAAATAAAGTAAATATTACTTAACTTACCGATATTCGAAGTAAGACTGCTTTAACTGAATTCCATCTATCTTTTCTTCGATCTATTATAATATGGAAGCCCATTTCAGCTTCTAATAAACTGAAACAAAAGTGAGAAGTTCAAGAATTGTCTATCTAAAATATGGACGAAATCTTTATGAAAATCGTGACTTAGTTGTTTTTGCAGCTATAAAGAATTATCGAATTCCGTTAAAGCATCACAACGGTGTTTCACTGAACAGACAGCTGCAGTTATGTCTATTATGATGAGTGTAATTCCAATAGTTTTCTCTTTCACGAAGTGTGAAGCGTTATGTTATCAGCACTATTATAATCTGCCTTTGTTGTAGCTAAGCTGTAATTATCGTTTGTCTTCGTTCCGTTCCGTTAAATCAAGTCTTTTTGTACGTTCTAGGCATTGGA
The DNA here is from genome assembly GCA_027564055.1 of Neptis clinioides. Lineage (NCBI taxonomy): Eukaryota > Metazoa > Arthropoda > Insecta > Lepidoptera > Nymphalidae > Neptis > Neptis clinioides. Next base: position 2,893 of record JAOPUB010037807.1, read on the forward strand.
TTATTTAATGAACTAATTCCTATAGTTTCTTAAGTAGGCAGTACATTATTAGTCGACCCACCCATTATACGAATAGATTAGTTTTTAACGAACTTACGAGGGCACTGAGGTGAGGTAGAGAAGGAGTCGCCGGTATTCAGCAGGGCACAGAACGTGGAAGTTGTTGTTGTCGGGAAAGGTGATGAGTGGTCGGTGGTCACGAGCCAAACCTCCCGTAGCCAGAGCATATTGAGGAAGCAGCAGTTCCCCCACACTCCGCCCCTCCTCGTCACTGCCGCATCCATCGCAATCAGCTTCTGGAATAAGCAAGTATGTTTTATCAGTAAAGGAATTATCAGCTGTTATTTACATTCTTAATTCGGCTAAACAGCCCTATATTTCTACCACTAACACATACATTTTCCAATCGACCCTTTACAAAATCAAAAAAGCTCACAGTTAGCAACAATGTAGATAAACTCAACAATATATATAACTTGTCCTGATAGTTTCATGTGTGAAGTCCAGTAACGAGTGGCAAATATCAAGGATTTCCGGAAATTTACTCCTGCGTTACAAACCCAAAACTTGAATGTGCTAACTGCTAGTAATGAAAAATCGTTGTAAATAAAGAAAAAAAAGTATATCCTGTATGAAGTATTTTTTCAATTCATATAAATACAGTAAGTTAAGCTCTCTTGTCAATCAATGGCTGTCGTACAAGTTTTTACCTTTACCAGTATTATTATGCTATTTCTAGTCTAATGATCTTAATCTATATTCTTTCCTACTATAATATTAGGATGATAAAGTTAACTTAATCATAACAACTGGAACAATGTTTACTGTTCGTGATTTGTCGTCATTACTTTACCGATTTTCTTTCTTCCGGGATGTTAAAATGAGATTAGGTACACGAATGTCGAGTTTTTATAAACCTCTGTTAATTTGTCAACCCCAACATAATTAGGTTGTCATTATTTATAAAATTTATATCTACAGCCTAAATGCTTTGAAGACAAGTGTCTAACTGAAAGCTGACAACAAAACTTAACGAGCAAACTTCTTGAAAGCGGCATTGTCTCCACAACACTTAGCAAAAACCTTGAACTTGGATAGATAGAATGTCTGAATATTTCTATAGTTTCCTACATCTGATTGACGAAATAACATCATAATTAAGATGCTTTTGCTTTAATCGTATCGTTGTTCCGCGTTATCTATTAAACCTGTTTTGTGTATTAAGTTAATGTATACTGAACACGCGATCAGGTATTCGGATACGTTGAGTTTGTTGACATAATAATTCAATACATAAATCGCGTCTCCCAATCTAAATCCCTTTAATCCAAGCAAGGCAACAAAACATAAAATTTTCCGTCAGCTCACATGTGATACTGTAGCAGGTATAAGCATAGTTCCATTAGCGACGATAGAAAAAGTAGAGAACGACGTCACAATCAAGCGGAAGCGCAGTTCCATTTAACTGTTATATTTTAAAGAGGACAGGTGAGAGACGTCCATGTTCCCATTTTATGTCAGTGATTCTGTATATAAATATACTGAGTTACTAGTAAACTGATGATTATATAAAAAAAACTGTACGACTAATATTTTAAGTCTTTTTTGGCCATTTGTTAGAAACAAATAATCGATAGATCGGAGTACTTGCATGCAGTAACCTTCTTAGTTAGGTTCCTTATTGAGAACCTTACTTAGTTCAGTGAGGGATTCATGCAATGGATTGCACTTGGGTCACTAGTAACAGGTACTTCCGCATCCTTGCTGTAAAGTTATCCACACTATTATATAAAGAGGAAAGATTTTTTTGTTCGTTTGATGCTAATAGGCTCTGAGACTACTGTACCGATTTTGACTATTATTTTGCCGATCGAAAGCTAAATCCTTTCCGGGTAACATAGGCAAATAAAGGAAGAGAAAGAGCTAAGGTACGTTACCTTCAATTAACGCATCCAAAACTTGCAATTACTAGTAAATTCATAGTTACTTTTCTGTCCCAAAAATAACTTGCACCACCCCTAAGCGCATCATGCCTTTAACTAGTTTATTACTCGACCACCGAGATAATTCAGTAAAATGACGTTACGTGGGTGTCCAGCGTCCGTACCTAGACCTTAAAATGTAAACTGGTAACAACTCGTTTAAAACCCAGCTTCATCTCGTTTGCCGTGAATTCGATAACGGTAACTTAGTTTCATATTTTAAATAATTTTTTCGGACGCTGAATATGAATTTTACATTTGTCTGGCAGCTGTCATTTTCAAATGTTAGTAACAAAGTTAAACTTTCATTGTTACTTTATATTCTTTTATTTTGTGCTAGTTGATGCGCCGTAACTTTGGTTATTAAAATATTTATAAAGCTTCGCTATTAATTAGATTGGAACAAAGGTTCATCTAGTAGTTTATATGGGATATGTATCCAAAACAATGCCTTTAAGCAAGATTAGATATAATTCCAAGTTCTTCTATAAACTACAAAACTAAATGTGTTTACTACTACCATATTTATCTATCTACATTTTTGTATACTTAAAATAAGCAACTAATTTTGATTTCCTATAAAATGTCAATTTAGTCAACACCATACCAAATAGTAATAACAATGATTTTGAAAGCTTAAGGGTTCCAGATGATCCCTGGAGAGTCTATCTCAAGATGAAGTCAAGCTCGTGTTTGTCATAATTTTAAAAGTTTTTATCATTACTAAATTTTGCAATCAGAATCGGTTTTTGTGATATCTACCTGTTTATATTTGCGAATGAAAGGTAGTAATTAGTTGTATATAAATATAGACTGTTTTAGCATATATTGGATTTCCAATAAACAAATAATGGTGTCTGTTTACTATATGAGCTGTCAACATATTCGAAATTCATAATTTCGTACGCCTTCAGGCTTTTCCATGTAAGCCGAAGCGGTGAAATACACCTATTAATAACGTGGCCTTAGAATAAGAGGAATATGGTAAAAGGGAGTATATATAAAATATCGGTAACATGACATCTTCTTAATCATTTTATGATATAAATAGTTTGTCATATTACATAATTAAACGCTTTTATTTAGCTACTAGTCGACTCGCCCCGGTTTTGTCCCGGTTCCAATTCCCCACGTTAATCCTTAGATTTATCAATAAAAATTTAATAATCTGTATATTGTTGCAAAATAACAATGTTTGAGCACTTACGAAAGTAAACATATTTTATCTTTATCCCACGGGAACTATACTTTTACCAGGGATAAAAAGTAGCGTATACGTTAATTTAAACTATAAAGTATCTGTGTGCCATATTTTATTGAAATCTGTTCTGCCGTTTTCAAGTTATTGAGGAACAAACATCTAAACATCCAAACATAAAAACATTCACATTTATAATATTAAGTAAGATAGTAAGATTAACATTTTTATAGGTATTTGAATACACGTATGCATGTTTAGAACAGCATAAATTCAGTATGGTGGACGATTCAAGATGGCGGCCTACTTATTCATACTACACACTTATGATAGAGGTATGAAATGATAGGGTTTGTTGAGAAAAATACCTAAAATAAAATGACTTCACTCGTAAATTCTATATGATGCTTATATGTTTATATGAGATGGAGGACCGCTTATTGTACTACACATCCATGATATGGATATTAAATAGTCGATTTTTTTAATTTCTCTATTATTTTTAAAACTAATTCAATATGATTCGCCGTCTCTTCTCAGCATCAGGCTCAGTAATGGCTGAAATTAATTTAAATGGTTCTCGTAACAAATTAATGAAAAATGTGTATATTAGTATTAAATTCGTAGTAAGATATTATTTGAATAAAAATGATTAAGAGAGTTAATTAAATAAAATTTAATAAATTTGACGTCACTACTAATATAAATTTTCTTCAAGGTGTGTAGCAAAATATGTTATACCGTAAATGAAATTTTATGACCCTTACCTAACCAAGAAGAGGGATCGCAAAGTGGATGTGACACGCGAAACTTATATTAGGTGAGGCTATTTCACTTTCTTCGGCAGGCGCAAATATTTCTATATTTAGAAACTAATGTCTTGACATTAATCTAAGATTGATGTAAATTAGTACAGAACCTACTAGATGTATCTGCTTTCTAAGCTTGATTACCTGGTACTGTTCATTGCTGCCAAGACTGAGTGGATTTAAAATGTTTAACACTTTATTGAAAGTGTTATGTTTTCACCAATCTTACTAATATTATAAATGTGAAAGTTTGTATGTTTAGATGTTTGAATATTTGGATGTTTGTTACTCAATCACGGGACAACGGCTGAACGGATTTTAATGAAGTTTGGCACAAAGATACTTTAATCTAGATTAACATTTATAAGTAGGCCATATTCCTGGAAAATTAGAGATATAGTGATAAAATATGTTTACCGTCGTAAGTGCTTAAATTTTTTTTATTCAACAATATGTTGAGAATTATCCCTTTTTTCGATAAATCTAAGTAGCTGGAACGGTCGACTAATGTATTTTTCACGTATTAAATAAATATAAATGATAAATGACATTGGTTGGTGAATGATACAAATATTAAAGGTATTAAAATTGTTAATATATCTTGAAAGTTATAATGGCATAGATAATAATTTAGATACACATATTATGTATTTAACTTATAACAAATACTTATGTATTTAACTTATAACAATTATTTATTTTTCATCAGTAAAGCGAACATATAATAACAACATCCAGAGCAATATATTATATGAAATTCATTTCGTGTTCCGTTAGGTGCTTTTTGAGGTAACGTTGTCTGAAATCACTCGACCCAGCCCAGTTGGTAGTTGGAAAATTGATACTGACCGCAACGCAGTATTGTATACGACTTTTTAATTTGACAATAAAATATTGGAAAATTAAGAGAAAGTTTAGATGAACATCAGTAATACAAGAAAGTGTGTCTTGTGTGGCCGATGCTTTACTACCTAGAAGATAAAGTAAGTAATAGTAATGAACGAAATGAAGAACGCTACGGTTTCAAGGGATCGAAAGCTCTATATCTAGAATCCACTGGTCCATTAATGGTACGGGAGACGTAAGGGGGTAGTCTGGCCCATATGTGTCGTGAGCGGAACTCATCTCAGACACTTGGCGGTGAGATTCGGTTCGGATTATGATGGTAATTCGTAAGCCATTTCACCAAGGTAATACTCGTCTCTTATGACATGTTCTTTCTGTAAAGAGTTAATTTCAGTTATAAAAAAATACCCAATATTTTCACTATGAAAAGGCAATAAATGAATAAAACGTATGAAAATGCTACGAGATTCGCGTTGAATAATCTTATCGGAGCATATTTTATAATACTAAAATTGAGGTTTCTCCGGAAACCTTTTGCTTATCATTTTCATATTTCAGCAATACTCGAAGCATGCATATAGAATGACTGACATTTCCACAGCGCAAGCTGTAGATAAACGGCGGATTTCCGGATCCCTAGATCAATGGTATAATATTTGCGGCCATATATTTTATTTATGAAATAAATGTATTTATTCATCTCTTTGAAGTTCAGGCATCAGAACCTAGTCTCAATCATTTATTACTGATTGATCAATTCACCAAATTTATTTTATTTATTGAAAAACTATATTTTTTTACATAATCGAGAAATTTGTTTTGATGCCTATTATCTTTGTGTCAGATTTATCCAGTAATATTATTTTTTTAGGTCCAAAAAGACTGAGAAAACTATATTTACGCCCCGACGATTTAAATTATATTTTAAATTAGTTTTTTTTGCTTAAACTGCACGTTTAAATAAATTAGCGTTTAATTATAATGTTTTAAAGTACTTATCGAAAAAATAAATAATTATATTTATAAAAGAAATGAAGAAATATTATTTCATTCTTTATAAGAACATTCTAATTTTAAAATATTACCCTTTTATATTAAAATGATTATATTAAGACTAGTTAAACATACTTCTTAAAAAGATCTAGAGAAATCATCGTTACGAAGGTCTGAAATCTTCCACAAAACCTTTAATCTAATAAAAGCCTTTAAAACATTTCATACAAATTTAAATAAGAATATAATTTGTTCCAGGCCCGTCATGTGCGTAGAATTCGAGCTGTTTATAGAATACCCGGGGATTGTACTTGACTTACCCTTATTCAATTGAATTACTTTCATATTAAAATTGGTTTTCAAATATGGTTTTATTTTACTCGCAAGGGATAAAGATTATATAACTTTAATGCGATTTTCGTGTAAGTGTCTGCTTTTGTTTAACAGTAAATACAGTTTATCGTATTTATTTCGTAACTACTCGAACCGTCCCTAACTTTACTACAGTAAAACATGTTTAAGTATATGGAAATTATTTTTTCTCCTTTAAAACAGACAAAATATATTTTCTTTAAGTTAAGTTAAGACTATGAAAATTGCGTTTAAAATAAAGATATATATTATTTAGAGCTTTATATTTATGTATAAAAATCCATTCTTACATACAAGTTTTATTATATTTCATCTTCTTTGTATAAAAATTTACTAATGTAGGTGTCGGTTTTTTATTACATGAAATTTGAATTCTCGCGAATAATCTTTTTTGTCCAAACTTATAAATTAATATGCAAATAGAGGCTCTAACACTATCTGGGTGCCCCGTCATGAGATGTGGGATCTCTACCCCGTCATATATATATTAACTACATACTTCATAGACGCCAAAACATTGACATTATTACAAAACAGGTCTGATATCCTCAATAATTCTTAGAAATAAGAATTACTTCTGAAAAATGTTATATAATCATCCCACAGAAACCATGAATTTTTCAAGGAATAAAAAAACCCTTTCTATGGTAGTTAAGACTGACAAACAAGACGGCCCATCTCATGGTTAGTGGCTACCGTTGCTCAAGGATATTTGCAAAACAAGAGACAAACACTTGTCTAGTCGATGAGTTGCTATCTCGAAGACAGAATGAGGAAGAGAATAATGCTACGGTTTCGGTAAACCCTGAGTATGAGCCCAGAGTCCAATAAAACCATAGTATCAACGGGATGGGAGGGAGAGGTCTACTCCACATGGGCAGTTACATCGGTTGGGTTTTCCCGGGCGAGTGTTTTATTAGTTTGTTGCTTGACAATGGAAAACCATTGAAGATGTTCCTCTCGTTGTTTGATTCGTATGTCTGCCGATAGATGGCGTAAGTAGTAAGTTACATCGGTTGGGTTTTCCTGGACGAGGGTTTTATTAGTTTGTTGCTTGACAATGGAAAACCATTGAAGATGTTCCTCTCGTTGTTTGATTCGTATGTCTGCCGA
>JAOPUB010037845.1:0-10198 GCA_027564055.1 Neptis clinioides
CCGATCTCCCATATGCGGCTCGACCGGAAAATGTCAGAGATACTTTGCGATCGGATTCGCAAGCTGGTGGGGTCTCCTCGTTAGCCACTTACCATAATAAAATTTTAATCTAAACGTTCCCTGAACTTGTGAACTTTGAGAGAGGTTTACTATTATATTAAAGTTCACAAGTTCGCTGGACGAAGGTCCTCATCAAATACACGTAATCTTTGATCGATTTGATTGATTGAAATTCTACAGCTGAGATGCAATTTTTGATATTAACCTTGGCTTCCTTTCCTAAAAAAATAAGTTGGAGCCTTCAAAAAAAGTCAGAAATCTAATAATTTTATTTTTAAATTATTAAGTAAATTTAAATCTTAGACGTTCATAAACTGAAATTTGTCCTTTTTTATTCCATACCAAATTTATAGTATTAAAACATTAGCTTACCCATATCAGACATATAAAGTTACCACAGATATCCATAAACCATTTGCAAATCCAATACCAAAAAATAGAAAAGTTCTCTCAATATAAAATGCTGATATCACAGACATTACTTCCGGTTGAAGAGACGCGCTGGAAATAACCGTCTTCAACCAACTCATATATCACCTGGTATTTTCAGATGCGTTGCTAGTTTATTTTAGAATATAACCTTTGATTTGCATGTGGAAAGGGTTGTACAAAATCCGAGTCTCAAAAGGATTCGCATTTTGTAAATAATTCTAGTCATCATGTTCGGTTTTCTTTAGATCGCAATAGTTTTTGTTTTGTACTACAAAAGAATTTGACTCCCGAAATATTTCAGTATAAAATCTTATGCTGTCTATAGTTTTGGAAGCTTTAATTATTTTTCTTGCTTTTCAGATATCGGCATATTTATCTGTAACCGTATATATTGAGGATATCAATGATAATGTACCTAAATTTTTGGATACGCCATATAGGATCACCGTTGATGAGCTTACGCCGACAGGTAAAACTAAACTGTATTATTATAACTAATTTTTTTCATTTCAAATAACTAAAATAAAATATACGTAATTTACAGGTTTAACAATATTTAGAGGAATTAAAGCATTTGATAGAGATAAGCCCAACACTCCGAATTCTGAAATTCAGTACAGCATCACAGGAGATGACCACTTTATTTTGGAAAGTTCTCATAAACCTTCTTTAATTTTAAACAAACCATTGGATTTTGATACTGGAGATAGAGAATTTTTCCTCATTGTTACTGCATCGGTAAGCCATTTTTATATCAGCCCTAAAAATGTTCATTTTAGATTATGACTACTGATCTAAGTTTTAAAATATTATTTAAAAATATTTATTAAATTTAAAATTTAATTTCAGGATCGTGGATCGCCTCCTCGTAGCACCAACACAACAGTTCACATCATAGTGCAGGATAATGATGATCTTCTTCCAAAGTTTACATTAGATGTATATAGGACCAAGATACCAGAATTTTATCCTATTTTCGTAAGCATTTATGTTCACAAAATAGATAGAATATTTTATTTTGTACTAATTACTACAATTTTATTCTAGGGTAAACGAATCCACTCAGAACTAGCATTTGCACAACCAATAAGAGCATTTGATCAAGATGCAGGCGTCGCTGCACCAATACGATATGAACTAGTAGCGGGGAATGAAAGACGGCTGTTTCTCCTTAGTCCGTTAAATGGAAGTTTGTTTTTGGAGAAAGAAATAGATTTGGATGCTGAAACATCTATACCAGGTAATGTCTTTTATATGAAATTGCACTCTACTTCGAATCGTTTTGTTATGCTTAGTGAAATGATGATGGCATGAGACATAAATCTTCCAAAAACTGTTTATCCAAATATTGTTTTAAATTTTCAGGGAATACCTTCGTTTTGCTGATTCAAGCATCACAAGTAGATAACCCACTAAAAACAGCGCAAGCACGAGTTGAAATTGAAATATTAGATCTAAATGATAATCTACCGGATTTTGAGGTGGACTTTTATAATATAAGCATAGTGGAAAATTTGCCTAATGGTAAAAATGTTTAACAGTTTTGTTTTCATAGTTTTAAGCAGTAATACTTTTATATATTTAAAATATATTCGTATAATTTTCTGGTAATTTAAAACCTTACAGGATTTAGTGTGCTACAAGTGATGGCTACAGACAAAGATCAAGGAGATAATGGCAAATTTACTTACCAGTTAAATGATCCTAAAGGAGCTTTTTTGATAGATCCTAGAACTGGATGGCTTACTGTTAGGAATCAGGTATGACTATAAAAGTAGTAGTAGAGGGTAAATAGCACTAAATATTTCATAAAACTATAAATTCCTAATTAAAATTTTAGACTATACTAGATCGTGAACAACATGCCTCTTTACGAATGAAGGTTTATGCCAAAGAAAAGAATCCGAGTGTCGTAGGCACATTTCTAGACAGACAAAGACTATCAAAATGGCGCAGAAATCCACCACAAAAAGATAAAACTATGTATGTTTTTCCGGACAAAATTGGAACAAATAGTGAAAACATAGAGTATTTCGATGATATCCACCAATTGATGTCTTTTGTCACAGTTGAAGTAACTTTATTAGATGCAAATGATAATAATCCAGTATTTATACCAAGTAACTTATACGAGTTTTCTATCAAATATGATACGAAGCTTAACTCAGAAATTGGTAAGGTAGAAGCGACAGATCCAGACTTGGGTAGAAATGGAATGGTTCTTTATGATTTACAAAGAACTAGTAATTTAACAGTAACTTCGCCTTTTCAAATTGATCCTAAAACTGGGATTATTAGTTTAGTGGAAACACCATTGTTGGAAGGGAGACATGCTTTATTCATCGAGGCTTCCGATCAACCAACAAATCCTAGTGAGAGAAGATATTCTTTAGCAGTTGTTACTATTGATGTTATTGGAAACTCTAAAGGTAAATTTGAAACTAAAGTTACATGAATTTTTTTTGCTTTTTTTACAATATAAATATGTTTTTTTCTTTTTATTTAAAAAAAGACTTTGTCTTTAAATTTACAAAACCTTTTACATGTATCTTGTATATAATTATTAAGCACGTGCTCACTAATTACTTTCCAGGTACAAAAATTGACAAGCCGGACTTTATAGGATCTCCATATGAATTTTGGGTTGGGTCTAATGTGGGTATCGGAACTAGCGTGGGTCAGATTAGAGTTAATGATGCTATGAGAAAAAGTGAAGTAACTTATGATTTACTCCATGGATACGAAGAAGGAGGTAATAAACATAATTTTTTTTTAAATACTATTGATAATAAAATGCTTGTTTAAAATTATGAAGTAACTCCTGATAAAGCTTCAGTATTTTTGGTACTAATTACTAAAGGTATAAATACTTATTATTTCCTACTATATTATTTCCAGTGCCTTTTGCTGTGGAAGAGCGATCTGGAGTCATAACTGTAATAGACGAGTTGTCCAAGTTCTCTCGACCTCTATACGATTTTGAAGCGGTTGCAATACAGGACAAGTATAACATCACAATAGCCACCAACGCGACGGTCCACGTAGTAGACGTTAATGACGAGAGAGGTGTCTTTTTGAAGTAATTACTTTAATAAACTATCAGGTGTAATCCATAATAATAAAAACTAACTGAAATTATAAAATAGCCAGAATTGAATCACTGTAGAAAATAATTTTAAATCATTAATTTAATTTTTATATTTTTTTTAGAGGAACACATTCACCATTTGTGTTCCATGTCAAAGAAAATATTGCTGGAGCAATAATTGGTCATATATTTCCTGCAAACGCAAGCTCATTTTCAAACAACAGTGGAAATATAAAATTTATTATTGCAAATCAACAAGATGTTGCTAATGAAATTGCTATAGGTAAGGATAGTTTTAAATATTCATACAATACATTTTAATTTTAATAATTTTCAAAAAGATACTAAATTTGAACTAATATTAAAACAATCGCCTATGCGATATAAAAAGTGTGGATAAAAGTAACGAATAATATAACTTTTTACAGGACCTGATGGAACTATATATGCACAGAAGGCTCTAGATAGAGAGAAAAGGGACATCTATAGAATGACAGTAATTGCCGAGTTCAGTAAGGGAGTGATATCAGGAGCTGGATTATATCAAATAACAATACACGTCGATGATGATAATGACAATCCACCAATATTTGATATGTCAAATTACGAAGGATTTATAACTGAGAATGCTAAAACTGGGACTGAGATCAAAATGAACAGTAAAATTAAAGCCAAAGATGCTGATTTAGATCAGAATTCAGTTTTCATGTATACCTTATTTGGTGATGGTCATGATTCATTTAGTGTTAATGAAGAAACAGGGATAGTAACTTTTGTTGGTACCAAATTAGATAGAGAGGAAAAAAGTGTATATTTATTAAAGATTGTTGCAAGAGACAAAGGAAGTCTGAAATCAGAAGCAAAGTTAACCATAACAGTCCTAGATGAGAATGATAACAAACCTAAATATAATCAACTTACAATACCTTTGGGTGAATCAATAGATTTATTAGAAGTCGATGAAAGTTTTTCTGTTAAAATATATAAAGAAAAGCTTAATAATTCTACAGGAACAGTTTTCAAAACTGAAGTTAAACCAATAAATAAATTTGCAATAACATCTAATTTTCCTTTATTTTTAGTACCTGAAAATACTGCAGTTGGTACGACTATTCTCAAGTTAAATGCTGTAGATATGGATAGTGGTGTAAATGGACAAATCCGATATGAATTTGTATCGGAAGTTTTTATGCCTCCTTATAAAATGCCGGCAAATGCTTTGCAAATTAAAAGATATTTTGTGATCAACGAAAGACACGGCCATATTGTAGTTGCAAGATCTTTACCGCCCGAATCAGAATTTAGATTAAACATTTCTGCAATAGATGGTGGAGATCTTAGTGATCATATAACTATAAGGCTGTTTATAAAAGATGTCAACGACCATTATCCTGTGTTCAAAAAGTCTTGGTACACTTTTAACGTAGAAGAAGCTCAATATAGTAGACGAGTTTTAGGAAAGGTTGATGCAACAGACTCTGATTTCGGTCAAAATTCAAATTTAACTTATTTTCTGCAGCCTTCTAGTAAAGACATACCATTTGAAATATCACCTCTCAATGGAGTATTGAGTGTAAACGGATTGTTAGATAGAGAAAAAGAAGATAAATACATATTAACAGTTGTAGCTAGAGATAATGGCTTGGATAAAAAACTGTCTTCTTCAGTGAGTGTAGAAATTCAAGTTCTGGATATAAATGATAATGCTCCAAAATTTTTTGCATATGATGAATTATTGGAATGGAAACATCCAGAAGCACTAGAACTTTCAAATCATAACTTTGATTCTGTTTTGATGATGCCAGTGTATAAAGCTGCATTAGAAGAAAACGCACCTATCGGTACTGTAGTCACAAGAGTATACGCGAATGATTCCGATTTTATTGGTAATGGAAATGGTTTAATTCTATATAGTTTACCGCAAAGAAAAAATCAGTTGAACATGTTTACTATTGATTCTAAAGAAGGAATTTTGACTACAACAACAAAATTAGATTATGAGATTCAAAAAGTACACAATATCACCGTACTAGCATCTGATTTAGGATCACCTAGTTTAAGCTCTACTGCAATAGTAATGTTATCAGTAAAGGACATACCTGACGAAGTTGAAGTATCCGACAAACCAGTATTCATATCAAGATATTACGAATTGGAAATAGAAGAAAACGTTCATACTCCAGTAGAGCTAGTCACTCTGAATTTAACTGAATACTACGAAAATTTTAAAATGAAATATTACATTTTTAATGAAAATGACACGGATATTAAGAAAACATTTGTTATAGATCCTCGTAATGGAACCTTGTATTTAATTAAAAGTCCTGATAGGGAGACAAAAGATATTTATGACATTATAATCAGAGCAGAAAGACAGAAAATAAGTCGTGAACTTCCGCATATGATATACCCAGTTCCTGATGATGTTTTTGAAGGAATGTCAAAATACGATGTAAAAGTCATAGTCAGAATTAAGGATATTAATGATAATGCCCCTAAGTTCATGAATGGTGGACGGCCAATGGTGACTGCTATACCTACCACGGCTCCATTTGGATATGAAGTAATTCAGTTACAGGTAGTAAATATTAAATTGTACATATTACAATCCATCATTGCCAGCTTTGTAGACCTAAATAAATTTTAAAATATTTTTATAGGCAACAGACGCAGATAGTGGTATCAACGCCGATATTCGATACCAAGTAATTAATTCCGAAAGTACTCGCTTTACAGTAGATGCTATTTCCGGAAGAGTAAAAGTCGCTGGAAGCTTCGCTAAGGATGCTGGAAGGGTTATTGGATTCGATGTTAAAGCGACTGACAGAAAAGGCGCGGATGATGGAAAATCTGCTATTGTTAATGTTTTTGTAAGTATGTTTATAAATACAAAATTTAATAAGATAAGTAATATATCTGTAGTTCAATCAATTATTTAACTATAAACGTAACTTAATATCAAGAAAAATATTTGCAACAGGTTTACGTGTTAAATGAAAACAAACAGTTGGTAATGGTGCTTGGAGCAAAGCCTGTAGAAGTAGAGAAGCAAATGGAAAATATTACAAGATCCCTCTCTAATATGACAGGATATGATATCCGGGTAAGGAGAATTGAGACTAGTGCTAAAACAGCGATGGACGGTTATGCGTAAGTATGATGATTATCATTTTCGAATTCATATTAATTATATTTTTAGTTTTAAAATTATTTTGAATATTCATATTCTCAACTTATAAATAAACTTAGTGAGTCTTTTATAAAATGTTGTGATATTGTTTAAATATATGCCGAAAAGTTCAGAATTAGATAGGCCGTTTCGATATGGTTGATATCGAGTGGAAAATCTCGTAATTTGTATTTTTCCGATACTCAATTTCACTGAACGATATTTTATTTGTATATTATTTATGTACAACAGTCATTGAACTTTGGAATTTATATAGGTTTTCCTGTTTTATTATTGTTTCAGGACCGATATGTATATTTACGCTGTGGATCCTGTTTCAAACGCCATTATTGATATGGAAGTTTTGCACAAGTAAGTTAAATTTAAAAGGCTATTTCCGTGACATTATATTACATTTCAAATATGTGCAAAACCCAATTTCGTTGTTTTAGGTCATTAATGAAACGCTCAGTTCTCCTTCGGCACCCGCTCTCAGGGTTTAAGGTACTGGAAGTAGGAGACACGCATATGAGTGCTGCCCGTGCGCATACGCTAAACTCTGTGGAAGTGGGCGTAGTGGCTCTTGGCTGTATCGTGTTCGTGGGGGCTTGTGCTGCTGCAATCTGCGTTTTATGTATAAGGAACTCAAGGAGGTATGGAATTCTACAACAAACAATAATTATTTAATTTCAAGAGAAATCCTCATTAGAATCAATTTAATGTAATATAACACTTTGACATTATTTAAACTCTATTAGTTATCTCTTCGCTCATATTCCTTTTTTGATTACTTTTAAGTATCTAATTAATAATCTCAAAAGGGTAAGCGATGTTTTTTTAACCATTTCAGACATCATCACCATCACAAACGAAAGCATGCACATCATTATTTCACCTAGAATCATTCATCATAACTTATTATCATAATCTGTCGTACAATTATTTATTTAAATAAATCTTTTTAAAATTGAACAATGATTTTATTATCATGTAAATATTTCCCCTTTTATTTATTTTTCTTTCAACTTAACCTATCCTGTCTAATATTAAGTCTTTACATACTTTTTACAAATTTTAATTTAAAACTAAATTCATGCAAAAGATTTGCCGTAAGTACTTAACTTTCAAAATCTTAGTGATCAATATGAAAATTTTATAGTAATGTCTTTTTTGATATATGGAGGACGTCATCATGACAGGTGTAAAATAATATGCATCAGATGATTCTTCATTTGTGGAGTTATAATAATAATAAATCAAAATCTTTTTTAAAAGACACTGTGATATCGGATTTATTCAGAAATTATTACATACACATTTAATATTGTATCTTTATCTTCATTAAGAGTCGCGTGGAGACATGTAAAATGTTAGTGTCAAATATCTATCTATATATCTATCTATCTTTGCCCTAACAGAAACCGTCACAAACCATTTTCCCAACAACGTCTTAACGCTTTCTCAACTGACCTTTCTAAATTCGGAGGTCTATTTCCTTCTGGAAACAATCAGTGCCAAGAACTGAATCACTCTTATAGTGAGGCGGATTCCTACATTGATGTAATGAACCAAAGCACGATGAAGAAGAGCTGCGCTCATACCAATGTTGAAGAATTTGGGAAGATCCATCAGAAATGCGTGAAGGGACAGTTTGCAGATATTAACGCAAAGGAAAAACATGAACGGATGTGTATTAAATTCAACCAGCGGCCGATGCAGAAGAGGTAATTCTTAAAAGTCTAATTATTTAAAAGAAGTAGTAATTTCATTTATTTACTACAAATATAGATAAAAATAGATTGTTCAACATTTAATTTAGTATAACGAACTAACTTAACATTCCGTCACAACATAACAATCTAACAAAGCAACTAACACTATGTACAAAATACTAATTAATTTTAACCTTTTAGTAAGTTACGCTAATCACACACATTAATTATGGACAGACTAACATGACAAAACTATTGAAACTACTCGTAATTTCTTGGATGATCCTCCATTAAAAAACGATGATACTAACACTAATGATACTTATACAAGCTCATATAAACACAAATACTATAGGAAAGCTGACACCTCGCTAACGTCCGTGAATTCCAGTGGTCAGGACTCGGGGATTGCGGACCGCTGCGCATGTGGACACTCCTCTGCTCACACTTCTGAGGAAAGCAGTGGGTAAGTTAAACTAGATGCCAATTTTTTTATGCAATCAGAACGCTGATATACGCTTTACCTTGTATCGGACTAAATATACAAATATTTAATCCAAATATATTTTCAAACAGATGCAGTTATGAAGATTCTCTAAAATCCAATCGCAATCAAGACAGAAAATCATTCCGAGCTGAACAAAGATTTATTCGACGAGCCTCTTTCAACCATCAACCTTTAGACACACGTAGATACACCAACAGAAGACAATCGTCATTCTCCGAAAATGTTCAAAAGCATTTTCCCTTTGAAAGAATGGGATCGGAACAAAGATTTCGGGATAAAATATCATCACCAAATTCATATTTTCTTAACAAGAAGAACTATAGAAAGAATGAAGTAGTTAATGAACCTGTCATTGATTATGATCATAGTGAAATCGATGATGTTTTTGATACAAGATTAGAAAGGAAGAATAGGAATAGTTTTATGGAAATGGGGCAGACAGTTTTTGTTGCAACTCCTGCGACTGCTGAGATGATTAGGAAAGGGAGTGAAAGAATTATGTTTGCAAGACCTTTATAGCGGAAATTCTCTCTTAAGAGATGCATTGATAAAAATTCCAAAACAAGACAATTCTTCTAAAAATAATTTAGTTATAATTGATGATGATTACAATTTCAGCTTTAAATAATGAATACCATTTGTTACATTACTGAGTAAGGAATAGCCTACCGATGTACATACAACTTGTTTCTTTAAGTGTTTTTGTAAATAATTGTGATATAAGATTGTATTTATGTAAATAGTTGTAAAGTAGAATAAGTATTGAGAGAGGCTATTGTTTAAATATTAACTTTTAACTTTAAAAGCGCCTTAAGTGCTTTTACAAGGTTTTCATATATTCCCGATCAAGCAATATTGATAGAAATTAAATTCAATCTTTAAAATAGAAATATTTGTGCCATTAGCTTTTGATTCAAGGAAATTGAAAATTGGTCTAATCAAAAGAAAAAAATCTATCTTTATGTCTATTAAACCCATGATTTATACCTAATACAAGTTCAAAAGAGAATGTTTATTAACACACCGTTGCCTAGCAACCAAATATTCCAAAATTTTTTAAAATATTTATGAATATTATTCCTATTAATATTATCCTAAATAATACTTATTATAAATGAAAAAAAATAAGTACAATATGATTCGACTTTTAAGTCATGTGGTGTAAAAATTATATTGAATACATTTTTTTTTTGAGATTGTTAGTTTTTGATGACCCTGTTTTACTTAGG
>JAOPUB010037856.1:0-10197 GCA_027564055.1 Neptis clinioides
GAGCTGATCCGCACGCCTTTGTCTGCGTGATGTTCTGCTCCTATGGATCGTAGCATGATGCTATAATATAATAGGCTTTCTAAAAGTATAACATTTTTTTTATTCGAACAAATAGTTCTTTAGCCGTCAGTAGTCCAATGACTGGGACTTGAACTCATGACCTCTCGATCGTTTTCATCATGAGTCCAACGCCTGAACCACTGAGCTACTGACGCTTGTATCTGTCGATCTGATTCGACAGTTTTTCATCAGAAGTAGGACACAACATTGGTGCAGCGAAAATATGAGTATAGAATATTTCAACTGTGTATTAAAAGCAACGGAAAAAATTTAATTGCGTTTATTCATACATATAAATAGAATTTCAGTGTCTATTCATAATACATATTTAGAACGTATGTAGAACTTGGGTCAAACATAATGCATACTGTATGCTTTGTCATTTATTAGTTGTTACGGTTCTTATTTAACCAGTGAATCTATACACGAATTATTCATTATCAATTTCTCATCAAAAAGCATCTCTTTCTTTTAAAGAACGGGTTCATCGAGAAGGGTAATCTTGATCACGACACTATACACTTTAGTGTACACTACGCGAAAACACCAGAGAGATTTGAAAGGTTATACGTTGTCTAAAATGGATAAAAAATATAAAAGGAACTATCGGATTCAGATTTATAAACGCTGTTACTAGCAAATCGCTATTATTCTAAATCCAATATGTCGGATCAATTGAATTGGTTGTCATAAGCACCGCCTGATATGGGCATCAAAGAAAAGAAAAAAAAATGATTAAGAAACCAATTGGAATTAAATTTAACTGATAGAATTTTTTTTAATTTTATGAACGCTCTTTAATATTGTTTTTGTTTTAACAAATGTAATTGTAGTACGAATCCTTTATATTTAGATGAATACTATTTAAGTAAATATTATCTTAGTATTAGCCAAGTAAGTCTTATATAGAGATTTGTATATGTGTTCGCTTATCACGAAATCAGTTTCATTATTTCACAGTATCGCTAAATATGTAGTGCTCTGTAGTTGTGTGTAGAGTTAGAGTACAGTGAATATAAATAGTAAAAAATAGATGGATGTCCAATTTCTAGAGTACATATTTTATTTATATCTTACCGAATAAAATGATAAACCATAGAAAAAAAATATATTTTATTTATCTTCATGAACGATCAAAAATATTATCTAATCTGAAAATGTATTATTAAAAAGAGATAAAGAGATGGCCTCGCATAAAACGGAAAGTGTTTTTGATTTCAATTGTTATGAAACAATAATTGTCATACAAAGTTTACATTTTGGAAACAATGTATGTTTGTGATACGCGCGCGATTAGTATGTGCGTTGACTTCTACCGAGAGAACACGAAAAACTGTTAATTTTTAAACATTAATATTTTGCTTTATCGTAGTCATTTTATTGGACTGTTCTATATCTTATCAATTGCGTCAATGGTGACATCACAAGGAGAATCTGTTTGAGAATCGCGTTTTACATTACTTAAACAACAACAAGGAAAACTTAACAAGTCACATTATGATACTAATAGTTGTAATTGTTACCTGCAATACTCAATTTGACGCTAAATTCTTTTGAAACATGTCCTCTATAGAATTTAATTTTTTTAAACCTAAATTCCCTTTTTTTTATAGTTATAACCATGCGTTATTTTATTACATATTTTAAAAAAATTGTGTCGTTTAACACATTCTTGATTTTACTAATATTATGCTTATTATTATTTGTGATATATAAACCCGAAATTAATTTAAAATCAATGTACTCTATGAATGAAGTTTATTATCCTAATTCGGATATAATTGAGAAAAGTAATCACAGTGAACTTATTAAATCTTATTACGAAAAAAGAAAGGTAAGTGTATAAAATAAGGTTATCTAGAAATAACTTCGTCACTTCCATTAAAATAAAGTTACAGTTGTTTAAATTTGACGAGATTAATAGTTTATCTGCATAAATATTAGGTCGCGTTTGATATAGTCTCAATTTTTATCTACTACAACAATAATTGTTAAAATATTTTTTACAATAACTGTAAAAACGGAATTAAAAATATTTTTTTGAATAACACGATTTAAGAGAACGTGTTATTTACCGGGTCGGTAAAAAAGTGTTATTATCTATGAAAAATGTTAGCTGTTGATCTTCGTCAAGCATGTAAATCATTTTAATAACAAAAAAATTATACAGCAAAAAATGTATTTCTTGTGCCACAACAATAGTATCATCGAATTATTTGATATTTTTTTTGGTTATTTTCTATTCATGTCTTTTTAATAATGGAGGCTTATTGTATAATAGAAGTGAAATATTTCCATGTAATAAAATATTTTTTGTTATTTTGTCATATATCAGACATAATATCTAAAACATATAAGGCTGTTATTGTTTTACATTAGTATAATTAAACTTTTTATTTAAATTTTTTCTACTTAAATCACGAGATCGAAGGTAATGAAGATCGTGACATGCTGTAGGTGCTTTTAAGACATGTTATCATCATTCATGACTCATTAAGTTATGATTCAAGTATAAAATATTAGACCATAGATAATTATAAACGTTTATTCAAAGGTTATATGATGTAATTATACTAATAAATCCCTTGTATCCCATAGGAACTCCGACATTGCAATAAATTAATTCTATTCTTTACTTCAAGCTAAGAATTAATACTCTCATTTCACGTAACTGCCTTTGGCACTGTGCGCGCCTCTAAAATCGTTAATTCCTACAGGAACTATCTTTTTTTCATATTTATTAAGTATCGGCGTATCATTCAAAATGGTTCAGCCGTTTTAACGTGATGCCTGATGATGTGATGACGCGCACAAGCAAACAGATAAACAGGCAAACGGAGAACTTTCAAAAACTGTATTTTTGTGGTCTATTGCTTATTTCACACGTCTTTCACTACTTTTAAAAAATATAGTAAAGATATATTAATTTTATTTTATTGCAGCATTGGCAAACATCAAATTTGGGATCACTTTTATTCAAAAACATTCCTCTAGACGCAATTCTAGACGTCAATGGCACACAGAAAAGAAAATTCTTGATTTTAATATGGAAGTACTGGAAATGGCTTGAGAATCGCCACGTTTATAATTTCAACACGGAACGGTTAGTGGAATTTAGTATAAATTTAAATATCCTCCAATATATAAAGTATCTAACAACAGATTTTTTACACATTTTATCCCCTACACATAGATAGGATTATTTTATCCAGGAAATAGCATAGTTCTTACAGGATAGAACCCAAATTACTCACACAAAAATAATTAGAATTAAATAAAAGAAAACACAGTATTATAGTTTGATACCAGATATACCAAATTTCAGGGATAAAAAATAACCTAGAACTTAATAAAGGTTATAAAAGTATCAGATTTGATTTAAATCCGTCCAGCCGTAATCGCATTTAATTTTTTTAATTGATTAACATCTTAACTATCGGATAAGGTACTTTTATCCTGAAATAGGACTGTTCCTGTGGGTTAAAAAAATTGTATACACACAAAAACGGCTGAATGAATTTGAATGATATTTTGGAAACATAAAAAATGTTGTTTAAGACGTGTACGTATTTCCAAAAAAGGTATATTCCATTTCTTATATTTTTCTAATTTTTAGGACAGGTGATCCACTTAGCGAGTGCAGTGTCAAAAACTGCATATTTACTGGAGATGATAACAAACTATCAACTGCTGATGCTGTGGTGATTCACATACAACGAGGAGTATTTCCAAACACGACAGAAAGAAATCCAGAACAAAGATGGGTATTTTTGAGTGACGAATCTCCAAAAAACTCTTTTTCTATGACACGCAGTCCACCCAGTTTATTAGATATGGCCAATATTTTCAATTGGTCTATGACATACAGGTATTTTTACATTTCGCCAATATGTTATATTAGTATTGAGAACTCTATTTAAATAGGATCTCCCTTGAACAACGAATAAAATTTGTTGTAAATAAAAACGAATCGTCTCTATGTATTTTGCAGTAGGTATAACTTCAGACCAATTCCATCAAATTGGATTATTTTTTTTGTTGTGCTAATTATTGTCAGTAAAAATTTTCATAAAAGAAAAATAGTGAGACAGAAGGTGACATATCTACTAAGCAAGTGTTTTATGATATGAAATATCACTTAGAGTTCTCAAAGGTATGGCTTTAAACAATTTCTCATTATGAGGAGAAATCCCGACTGGGTATTGATATGTTGTGATGATTATGGATGTGTGAGGAAATGACTGAACGATTGGTATACACCTCAGCGAAGGAGGCCGGTGCGGCAGTATATATATTTAACTGAGAGC
Source organism: Neptis clinioides (assembly GCA_027564055.1). Lineage (NCBI taxonomy): Eukaryota > Metazoa > Arthropoda > Insecta > Lepidoptera > Nymphalidae > Neptis > Neptis clinioides. The sequence goes on from JAOPUB010037856.1 coordinate 4,368, forward strand.
CTCATTTTTCCTTTCTTTATTTATTGTCGGTTGTAAATGCAAATGATTACATTTTCACAACAAAATGTTTGTTCAATTTTAAAGACAAATGTTTGGAATTTAAACTTTCTTCTACACATAATTAGTTCACAGTGTTTATCAAGAGTTTTAATTAGCTCGATAAAGTGGTTAACATAAACTTTAACCAAAATGATAAACCAAAGCGATATAAGCCTGAAAAACTTCCTTGAAAATGTGTTCAGAGATAAGGTAGTATTTATATTACCTTCCACTTCCACTTATACAGACTTTCGGCGCCGTAGCATATCTACACGTCAGATCTTACAATACAAGTTTGTTTACAAAGATATCTTAGATCAAATCAGTACGAATATTCATTCCATTCTTAAAAATAACTGAATATATTTACTACATCAAACATTGACCTGAAAAAAGAGTTCTAAAATGCTCAAATGGATGTTCCAATACCATTATAGTTACTTTGTGATTACTTTTATTAGAGCATTCCTTGATAACTGCCTCTACTAAATATTGCAAAATAATAATGAAGGAAAACATTAATATTTCATAAATTTAAATTATAAGTTCAAAAAAAAAATATAGGTAGGTAATTGAAAAAAAATAACACGAAAACCTTAAAAAACCTGAACCTAAACAAAACGTTTTTGTTTACCTTAAGGTGTTATTAGGCCAGACATAGTTGATCTCAATAACTACTATGTGTATCAAACGTCAACCATAATCATTACTTGTAATTGGAATAATTTCAATAAAAATAGAAGAATTGGCGTAGTTTACTTTTATTAGAATATCAACGAAAAAAAAAACACTTTTCTTCGCTAATTGGACATAAAATCACCTAATAACAAAAAATCTAGCAACTCATATAGGCTAACTAGCTAAAATTTATTTAAAATAGTTTTTTTGCAATATTTAAAAAGCTAGTAAGTAAAGCCCTATCCCACTTCTGACGTTGTGACACTAGTATTATAAATGGGAAAGTTATTTGTTGTTTTGTACTTCCTTCACAGCTAAGCGACTGATCGATATGATTTTTAGCATAGCAATACCGTACTCGACGGTACATTTCATCTCAACACCTCTTGAATATTTGCATACCAAATATTGAAATATTAATTATTTAAACAATATATTATACCATAATTTTATTTATTAAGATTTATAACAAGAGAGAGCAAAGAATATTATGGTAACAAAAACAAAACAAATACGGCAGTATTCACGACCACTAAATCTAACTCATTCTCATGATTTATTGACGTTTCAGAAGCAATTCCGACGTGCCTGTTCCCTATGGCCGAACCGTTCCCTTGCAAAAACCGATAAAAGAACGAATCACATACAAACATCTTATTTCTTTGGTTCCCAATTGGAATAACAAACGTAGAGATGTTTTAGTTTCGATTCTAATATCTAACTGTGGGGTATCTCGTCGGATGAAGTATTTGGAGGAGCTCCAGGAATATATAACTGTGGATGTTTTTGGATTGTGCTCTAAAAATCATAAAGAAAGGTTAGTTATTTTAATATTAAAGTAAAAGCTATGTTTCTCTTCTATATTTTTCTTCTACACAATGAATTTAAAATTAGACTAAGCCAATTATAAATACAATTATATACTTATAAATCATTTTTTATTCGTGATTAAAATTATTTTAATCACGAATAAAAAATGATTTATAAGTAAGATAAGCATGTAAATATGGATGGTAATTCTAAATATTTTATATTGCGTACTTACGTGGGATTTCGACATGTCCTACAATGTCCAAAGTAGGTAATAGAAATAGTATTCATTTTGTCATAGGTAATATGTATGTTGTAAGGTAATTATTGCTCTTTGTTTATGTTTAACTATTGTACCTAAACCTCATTTTTGTACTTACATAGTATGGAGAAACAGTCCCGTTTTGTTATACAGATTGTTCTTAGGAATATATATTATGTATCTACAAGAGATAATCTTGATACCTCAGTGAAACGAGTACATATTATTTAATTTCAATTTAGCCTTTATTCAGACACTGTTTTATATGTACAAATTAATTTATATGACTATTTAGTTCACGACTTATTTTAACATTTGGTCTATTTGCTATTTGGCAAACCTCCTCCTCCTTAAGCCTCCTTCATATTATGTTTCCATTCAGTCCTTTCCGTGCCCACACTTTTTCCCCCCACAGCTACTTCTCTTTATATTAACCAGATAAAGGCCAAGACTGGGAATTATGTTCTTGCATGTCAAATCTTGTTCTAGTTTAACCTGGTTATTTTTTTAAACATTTTTATTATAGTCTGTTTATAAAAGAGAATATGATCTAGAACGTTTCAACTTTACTCATTCCTATTTTATTTTTTCATTTCAGCTGTCCGGGCCATTTTCGATCAGACTGTAACATTATGTCTAATTATTTATTCTACCTAGTGTTCGAGAATTCAGAATGCCAAGAATATTTGACAGAGAAATCATTCTATCATGCATATAGTAAGGGCGCCATACCTGTAATAATGGGCCCTACTACAAATAACTGCGAATATCTTTTACCGCCGAATTCTTTCCTGCATGTAGACAACTATAAGAGTCCACTAGAATTAGCAAATCACATGTTAGAAATAAGTGAAAATGAAAAAACATTAATATCTTATCATCGTTGGAGAAATGATTTTGAAGTGGTCAACGAACATGGTTATTTTGGATCCAAGTCTTTCCATCTATGCAGAATATGCGAAGCCTTAAATTATAACGATGTTAACGAAAAGGTTTACAACGAAGATAAATTGAGAATATTTTTTGAACCAAATTTATCATGTAGATAGTATATTGTGGAAAATAATAATGACTATAAGTAAAGAAGTGCAATACAATGTTGTTAGAATAACTAATAACAATAAAAAGTAGGGTTGTAGTTAAAATCTCTATATAAATTAATTTAATTTCGCCAAAAGTATAAATTTTTATGTAAAAGCAAAAAAGATAAACTTTTTTTACATTTTATCGTGTTTTACTTATTTCAATTACCCTATATTGCGTAAGAAAAGCATGAATTATTGATTTTTGATACGTTTTAAACCGTTAAATGGACGATTGTTTTTTAAATTGCTACGGCAGCATATTTCATTTCTAGTCAATTATACTCACAGACAAACTATTTTCTATAAAATATAATCTTTCTACATATATCTATGTTGTTCGGGAATAATCTTACATGAATAACAATAAAAAAACAAACTGGTTCTAGTTTTTGAAGGAAGTTCATAAATACTAATTAAGATTTAAATATTTATATAAAACAAAGTTGGGTTAGTTACCTATTATTATTCAAAAACTATAGGACCAATTTTAATGAAATATAGTACAGAAATAGGTACACTAAAGTTTAGGAAAAGTCTTAAAACATAAACATAAATATGTGCATTTGGAAAGACAACAACAACATCTGTGGCAAAGTTTTCCCATAATCAAAGAAATTTATAACGTGGGCGTATAATTATTTAAGATTCTCTTAGCAAAACTATTATGTCAATTACATTAACCTATAAAAATATTATCGTCCACATCGAAATCCTACTTCACAACGATAATTCTTTATCGTATCCTGTATAGTACATACGATGATATTGATTAGCCAACATTTGATTACACTTAGTTATGATAATTTAACTGTAGGTAAAAGTTTACCCATCTTTTTTGTATCTAACACATATATAATATAACATATCTCAAAATAATTCACTTTTTAGCAATAAAGTTAACAACTATAAGTTAGTACTACATATGTATTTAGATTTGGCAAGTGTGCTATAATGATTTTCTTTTGGGGTTAAAATTATGAATAACTTCAATTATATGGCTTATTACTAAGAAAGCTTAAGTTTGGCTCAAGAAATAAAAAAGAAAATAGCAACAAAAAGTAGGCCGATTATTTTTTCGCCTACGAATTTTTCTGTATAAAAAAAATTATATTCTTCGATTATCACAAGCTTGCGCGTATACTTGTAGAATCACAGCTATTTGATCAGCTTGGTGTCATCTTAGGCCATTTAGGCGACTGGCTTACCTCATGGATGTGGACCCCAATAAAATTTACTTTAATTCGTATATTAAATGAGTTAGGCGATACGAGGGAGATGATAAGTAGTATGTCTCCGCCTCTGCGTTACAGTATGATAAACTAGATGGCGTTCGATCGAAATTTCGATGTTAGCAATTTGGTGCTCTGGAACTTTTTTTAAAAAATTGAATTCTATACAGTCGATTTAGCGACGGGAGAAGGACGATCTTTTACGAGAACAATATAACCTATATATAAGGTTAAAAAACCAGGTACAGAATAATATGTACCTACTACCTATCATGCCCAAGGCAACAAATGACCACTTTTCCACAGCCAATATAATTATTTATACGAAAGTCCAATTTTATTTAAACGTCGTCATCTCCTCAACATCGGAAGCCACCGAGCCAACAATTATATAAAGAGAAAAGATTTGTTTGTTTGATGCGAATAGGCTCTGAAACTACTAGACCGATTTTAAAAATTCTTTCCTCGGGTTCCGGTTTGTTTGTTTAGTTCGTTCGTTAGGTTGAGCTACAATTATCCTGAAGTATGTATATAGATTATAATTTTATTTTAAATACCCGAAGCGAAGCGCGGGCGGGTCGGCTAGTCTATAATAAAATTGAAAATTGGTCTTGATATCTATCTCTGTACCTGAACCAAACAACTACCTGTGGAGACGGCAAATTGAAAATTTAATGTTTTTATGAACTAACCTTGTCTCGATAATAATGAACATAATAATTAATAGATTGGTGAAGCTGTTCTGAAGTTACAGAAAATGATTAGCACAAGGTGTCAAAATCGCGGAAGAAGATTCCTAGAAGTCATAGTAAGAAAGTGTTTATCAAGACCAACCTTCCTATTGTCTTTATGCGCCACTGCTCAACGTAAACATAAACTGTTCCTGCTGATCGGGTGCCAACTTAAACCAGCTTGGCGGCTGTTTAACCTCATGGTGGAAGACCCTGACTCTCTCAATAGAATAATTCTTATTAGATAGCGTGACTCATTGCATTAAATAGGGACAAAATGAAAATTCCTGTTTGCAAATTTCAATTCGGAATATTTATTAAGGGTTAAAAGTATAACGTACATAAAATATTAGATGGCGCACAAAAGGAATTTTCTTTAAACCCATATTAATTAAGTTATAGTTTCAAATAATAGGGTGGCGCCACTTTTGCATACCATTGAACATTTTTTATGATTTCAATAATAATTTAAATCGTTGTATAATAAATTAGAAATCCTTCTAGAAGTTAAATTAAATATCAATTGTAAGGAATTTCTGTCTGTTAATTAAATAAAAAAAAATATGAGATATGCAATAGTCTCTTGGTCCCAGTTTTAATCTAAAATTAAATTATTCGTTCTCTACACATTCCAGAGTAGATTGTACCTACTGACGTGGCTAAAAAAGAAAATGAAATTGAAAAACAGATTAGGTGTTTGAAAAATGTAACTGAAATTCAATCCACGACAACAGCAGATGAGAAATGGCGCAATCGGAAAATTCAATTACGAAAAGCTACATTTTGGAATAGCGACAATTTACTATTGTTTATTTACAAATCGAAAATACACATGAAACGTGAAATTGTTTTTTTTACATTTTATCTATATGCAACTAAATCAACTGCCGAATGGATTGATAAATAATACAAAACTCGAGCTTATCCAAATTGAATGGATTTATTTTGGTTATTTTGGCGGCTATTAGTTATTACAGAAAAATGCCGAGTGAAACT
>JAOPUB010037864.1:0-10196 GCA_027564055.1 Neptis clinioides
CCGCTATAAGACACTATATCTCACGTTCGTAGGTTGGCTGGAAGAGATATCTTATAGAGATAAGCCTGCCTTTGCCACCTAATTTTTATAAATAAAATTTATTTTTTTCTCTGTGCAATAAAGAATATAAGATTTCACTTTGTAGAAAAAAATATAAATTTAATGAATAACTAGATCTTTAATTCGATTTGAATCTATTGAACATAGAAATAGCAATTTCTTGTCATTTTTTTCCAAAATACAAACAGGATTTAATATTTAACTATATTTTTTACTTATACGGAAAAATTGCAAATATATATCCCGGAACATATATTCATTACCTTAAGTAAACTTGCATAATAGAATTTATGCATGGCGTTCATGAAAATTTATAGACCAACATAAGGTTGAAAACTCACTTTCAGAATTCTCGAAAGAGGAAAAGTGAACCGGCTGTACATAGTTCACTAAAGCTGATATTTCTGCAGCAGCGTGGGTCTCTCGAGCTTCTTCAGCTGCACCTCCTTCTGCTTCAGCACCGCCCTCTTCTTCACTTGAACTTTCAGACTCTGATGATTCTGATGACTCCTTCGACCCTTGACGGATTAGCTATCGAAATAAACAAATATATTTAGTGTTATGAAATTGATAACATCCTACTTGTTAGCGCTTGTCAGACTAAATTGACTAAAGAAATATTGGGTTTGATTTTGGGTCTATGAGGTAGGTTGCTTACAAGGATTCTAATTATGGAAGTACGTAAGAATAAAATAGTGCAAAATAAGTTATATCTGTCTAAATTTCAATTTATGTTAAAAAAAACTTTGATATGTTGCCTTGACATCATCACCATCATGACAACCCATCGATGGCCGACTGCTGAGCCGGGTCGTCTCCTCAGAATGGGGAGGTGATTAAGCCATAGTCCACCACGCTTGTGAGGATACATTTTTGACAACCTTAGTGAACTCTCAGGTGTGTAGGAATTACATCTCCCTCGAACTCGGATCTCCCGAGTAAAATATCAAGTCTTAACCGGTGTGTTATCAATGCTTTGTAATTATAACTATTTATTCCAGAAAAAGGCAGAGATTATTACAAAACGAGCGTAATTTTGCTTGAAAATCTCAGTTATATAAAAAACACAAGCCATTTTGATAATTACTTTATTCATAGAAAACAACTCTATTTCCAAAAGACATTGGGTGTTCATAAAAATGAAGTTTGCTGAAAAGGCCAATAAATGTAAAGTTTTGTTTACAGGTTAAATGTTTTATATAAGAAGCTATATAATCTAAGAGTGTAAGTATGTGGCAAGTAAAGAAATTCCTTTGAAAAAACCTAACGTCTCTCTTCGTAATAACGCTCCGAATAATTTAGATGAACATCAGCAAAGGAAACGGCGCCAGATATAATATTTGGCCCGGCAATAATATCTCTATTTATTAACGTCGAGGTGGGTGGACTGGTGCTGCTTGTATTAATTATTTCTAGTCATGAATATTTCAATTTCCTGTGACATCTTAATTGCTATCACTCTGTTATTCAACTAATATTTTATAAGGCGAAGTTACTGTAGCATTATTCTTGCATTTATAACAATCGCCACATTTTTACGCCACAACTTTACGTTTGAGAAAAAATAGTGGGGGATCATTGCGCATTTTGAGTTTATTGTCCGACTGCATTGGCTATTACATCCGTGACGTTTACTATTTTGATAAATAGCAGACGCGCGGAAACTGAAACTTCGCATTAGAACCAATCAAGTGTGACGCACTGTGGCCCCCCGTGCCCCTCTAAAAAGGCCCTAAATATGACCTATGCGCAATCAAGGTCATACTCATACTTAGTGGCGCGAGCTATACCTGATTGTCTATTATGCAATGTCTTTTGAAATAAAAGTTGCTAATGACGAAATTCGTTTAAAATCATGTCAGCAGTTTTGAAGTAATTTCTTCTGGGTTGCCAAGAAAAAATAATTTTAAATTCTGTAATGAAGTTTATACCAGTCAATAACCTACCTAGATAATAACTCTGAATTCTTCCATCTACCTGATTGAAAAAAAAGTGTCATGTCCAATTGAAACCTGTAAAGAAATGTTAATGCCTTATGATTCCAATATTAACGACTGAAATTAATAATCAATCTGAATCCGAAATCTATGGATTCTAAATTCAAATTTGTTACTAGAAAATTAAAATTTTCAAAGATGTTGCATTGCATTAAAGAATAAAACAATTTATAGATTTTGGATTATTAATTTCGTCCGTAAGTCTATCTCGGTCTATCACCTCCAGATAGCCGAATTCTTTCCTCCATTTGTCAAGCTATTCTTCCAGCTTTTTCTTTGTCTCACGTGAGACTTACAGAAACTTTCCGATATTGCCTTTTCCATGGCTATTGTCTGATTTATAGAATATCTGTGTCTTTACTAACCTATCCGCCATTATTTATGATGGGCCATTTTCAGGGTGGCAGATGTTTTTGTTTTATGGCTTTGAACAATCGGATTCCCATCGTAAATAGTCTGAGCTATCTTCAGCATAAACGATATTTTATTCATATGATTGGGTCGTTTTATATGATGTCTTCTCGCTCAGCAAATGTTTTATCGATTCATCTTTACGGAATTTTACTTTTGTTTTTATAAGGTGTTGTTTATCCGCCTTTTATTTAAATTTCTTCCTAAAAGTTCCCTATAAAAAACTAACATAATTGTATGTGTACTTGTAAGGCCACGTCAAAATGTTTTTTATCATAGACTTTGGTAAATTATTACAAGCCTCATTTAGGTTATTTCATATTATTTGAGGTATATAATTCGCGCCACGTAAGTATTGGTTCTATTTTGATTGCGCATATGTCATTATTAACGCCATCTTAGAGGAGCGCACGCACAGCGGTATGTCAGTTTCCGCGCGTTTGCTATTTGTCAAAACAGTAATCGTCACGGATTTCATTGCGAATGGAGTCGCGCATTATACTCGGAATACTCAAATTTCCCCCAAAATTTTTTCTCAGACATATACTTATGTGGCTATTGCTTTACAAGTGGTAATTGTAGTAAAAACGTTGCCATAATTGTACTAAGTTGTTTAAAGAAACATTTAAGACGCCGATTTATAAATATATATATCTTAATATTATATGGCTTCTATAAAACATTAGATAATTTAACATACCAATAGGTGTCTTTTAACTCATTATGTGTTTCATATTACGGTAATGTTTAGACCGTCTTATTCGATGTTTTAATTCTTGTGAATGACCGTTGTGTGTGTTATAAACATAGAATGAAAAGATTATATAACTGACTTGTATGTGGTGTTTTTAACTTGAATCAATTTTAAGTTTTATAAGCACAAAATGTAAATGATGAATATGTTAGATGAGCATTTAATATATTACAAAATGTAAATAATTATTCAAACTATTATTATATCATAAGGATAGGATTAAAGCTGCGTTTGACGGCTAGTATTGTGCCTGTAAGCGATTATGTATCCACCACTTTAAAAATTTTTTTATGTAAATATTTTGTTATTATACAAATAATAATAAGTTAGTTTTAGTTTCTATTATAAAACAAGTCGTCTACAAGTATACTATAATTTATTAATTTATCAATATTTAGTGTAAATAACTAATGTATATTACCAAAATGACTGTAAATGTGTACAATGAAAAGATGTAAATATAATAAATGTATAAATTGTAAGCAAAATAAAGACTGCTATGGGAATAAAATCTCTTTTATTAATCTGTCTATACAAATCTAAAATTCAGTCTGTTGAGAGAGACATGTCTAAATAGCATAATATAATTAAAAATAAAATTATGTAAAACTAGTTTACAATATATTATTGTAATCTTGGTATCACACTCAATATCTAGTAATTTTTAAACTATAAAGATTTTTTAATAGCTTTCCGTCTTCTTCTAACAAATATTCTAACATCTGGTGCATCAGTCTCCGCTTGACTCGCAGAATTGTTAATACTTGAAGATAAATCTTTTGTAGTACTAGTCCCATTAATATGTGAAATATTATTTATTTTATTTGGTGTAGAGGTTGCTAAGGCTTCTAAACCTTGCAGAGAACCTTTTGTGACTGCAGCTGCAATATCTTCCGTGTTCCCAAGGACACTTTTAGGTTGAGCCCCCGTTGATATAATGACTGTCTTTACAATATTAGGTGTATCCATTAACAATTCCGATTTAACGTTTTCGTACATGTGAGAATTGGTTTCTACGTCATTCTCACCCAAAGGATTTGTAACTTTTTCATGAATATTTGCTTCTCCCTTAGATTGGTTCATATCAGTGGTAACTTTTCCATTACTTTGTATTTTAGTCATATCTTCAACACTTAAATCAACAGCATCTTCTGTATTTCCAAATATGCATGGAAATTTAGCAACTGGTAGTAATTTATTAACAACTGGAATTCCTAGATCATCTAGTGTTATTAAATTACTAATATCTCCAATTATATCATTCAATTTATTAATATTTGGTTTGGAAACACTATGCTCATGTTCTTCAGTTTGAGCATTTTTGGTTTCTTCTATATTTAAATCTTTAGAATTAGTAAAAGTTTCTTTGGAATCTAATTTCTTTTTAGTTTTAGGTTTCTTGCTATCATGGCTTTCCTTAGTAGAAGCACTGTCTCCTTTTAAACATTCTTTTGCTACTGTTTCTTCAGAAACCTTAGTGCTGGAAGTTGTTACAATATGCTTATGTTCATCATCAATAGAATCTATGAAGTTTTTATTCGATGATCTAAAAGTTACTTGTTTGAGTGTTTCTTTACTTATTTTAATTTTTAAATGCTTGTGTGTTTCCTCTTCTTTATTACTTTTTATTTTTTTGTCCCTCTTAATTTTTAATTGCTTTCCTTCATTTTTTTCTATATTTTGTTTTTGTAAGTCTATAACATCTTCCTCCTCACTTAATTCTAAATCTCCTTTAACAGTTGCAAGGATATCTGCTATTCTTTCACCAATAACAGGCTTAGAAATTTCATGGTTGTCTATATTCTCATGTCTATTCTTAGGAACATGTGTATCATCAATAACTGGTAAATATTTAGTGTCTTTTTCAGACATTCCTTGATGTTTTGATTTTAGTTCTAGACTGATAAGTTCGACATTTATCTTATCACTTTCCTTAACAAATGGCTTTTGGCTTTCATTAGAGTCTTTTTCTGGTTGTTCATCAATTTTGTGCGGTTTCTTAATTTTGGGTATTTTATATTTGCTACTTAGTGATTTTTGGGGTTCTTTTGAATCAGGAATAGGGTTTGGTGTATCAAATATATTATCAGGTTTGGTATTTTTGATACTATCGTGATTATTTGTATTTTCATCAATTTTTTTTGTATACAGATCAACAACCTCATCTACATTATGAAAATCTCCAGCTTCTACAAAGTCATTTAATTCTGTATTCTCAACATCCATGTATATTTCATTAATCAGCTCTCTATTTTCTTCCTCTATTAATGGTTTTATTTTCAAAGCATCTGGAAACCATACATCAAGACCCCATGCGGATTTATCTACAAATTTTAAATTAACATTTCGACCTACAGCTGTAGACAAATACTGCTTATCTTTCTGAGTCTGCAAAATATATTTTGTACTTAGAATTCTTGGATCTTCAAGGTGAGTTGCATCAGTATTCATGATTTCTACAAAAGTTCAAAATAAATGTTTAAATATATAAATAAAACTATACATAGCTAAAAATTGAAACAAAAAAATGAAATGTACCAGCATCATTTCTAAAAGATATAAGAGTATTATTAAGTTAGTAACTTAGAATCTTGATTTGGATAAATTAAAATATTGTGGTAATAAAACTTATTTACCTTTAACAAGATGATGAGTGAAATGAGCATCATGTAAATAGTCTGGTGACTGGCAAGAAAATTCCTCTGGTAACATAATATCACAGAGTTCTTTTTCTTTGTCAATGCTAGATGATTCAATCTTTTGCCTCTTGCTGATGGGTTCGTCTCCATCATTCAGTATTTTATGCTTATGTTTGGGAGAGTCATTTTTATGAGTATCTCTATCATTAGCATGTTCATTTTGTTTCTTCCTATCTCTGCTTTTTGAACGATTATATCTATTAAGTGGGGGGCTTCTCAATACTCGTTTGTTGTATTCTTTCCTACTGTAACTCAATGAAGATTCATTTTCACGTTTTCCTCGACTACGATGGTTCCGAAAATGTTGCAAAGGATCATATTTGTCATAATGCCTTGATTTCTTGTAGTCCGAACAATTGCTGTCTCTACCAGAATCTTTAGATTCATGATATCTGTGTGTTGATGTTCTATAATCCCTTGTATCATATCTTGCATTTCTTACAGGGGATTTTCTACCATTTTCTATATTAAAACTTTCTACATCATCATCTGAACTATAAATGTTATTTTGAAAACTAAAAATATAAATAAATATTCATTATAAACTATTATCATTATGATGTCCTTTATCATAACAACATATTTATTTTCATATTGGTTAACATTATCCTACCTTGCTGCTGGTGTAGACTTCCTTCTACTCATAATTTTCTTACTAACAGCCTTATGTACTTCTTCATCACTGTTTTTGGTGACCTTATCTTTGCCCTTATTTGTGTAACTATGAACATTTTTTAATACCTTATCATCACCAGATATACTTTTACTTTCAGTGCTTACATTTGAAATTGTATCTATAGATGGATTGCTTAATCTGTAAAGATAAATACACAGCTATAAAAGCATATAAGTTAATAAATACAATTCGCTTTTATTGTGAATAAAATTAGGTCTACAGAAAATGAAAATTAAGATATGTGACCCACAGTATGCAATTCTATCTGACAGTAAAAATCTCGTTAAAATCAGTCTATGCGTCTGAGATTAGCCGGCATAAACAGACTGACAAAAATTTTAAAAATGCTGCTTTGGTATATGTATCATGACATCCCGTTACATTTTGTAAAAAGCAGTTATCTTAATATGACTAACAAACACCCCAATTTTATATATTCATTGGTTTTACATACATTTAAATAACATTGAGAAATAAAAAGTTTGAAGTTACTTCATCTTCAGAAACTTAGCATGCAACTATATTACCTCTTAATGTGGCAACTTACCTGTTATGTTTGTCTTTTGAATCCACCCTGTTTGGTCTTCCATCACTTTTATCAATGTTAGTTTCATGATGCTTGGTTTGTTGTCTTTCATTGAAATTGCTTCTGCATGGCTTTAAAATATTTACACCTCTTTTTTGAAATGACTTTATTATTAACATATCTTTTCTGGAACCATCATGAAAGGTTATAATATAAATTGTTTATCATAACTAACCTGGACTATGCATGATGCTAATATAACTGGTAAAAAAGGGTTATTGTTAATCACTTCAGAAATAATTTATTTTTTATGTTTAACATATTATAACAAAAAAAAAAATACAAGAAACCTGTTTCAGCAAATAAATAAACTTGAACCTTAGCTGAGCTAGCTGAAACACTTATTGTGTATATTGAACAATTTAATCATTCTAAAAAAGTTGTAGTAAAATGCATTTTCTGTTGAAATTGTAGAAAATCTACTTACTCTGCATTCAATGTTTTTATTAAATGAGCTTTTCTCTCAATCTCTGCTCGGGCTGTTTTTAAAAGTGAAGAATAATTCATTTCCAATTTTTTGTATTCTGAACTTAATTTATCAAAATCCTGAAAAATATTCTATATTATCAGTGCACATCCATTCTATGACGGGAAGATTAGAAAGCACAACTAAATAAATACAGCAGTCAACAACAAAAGAAATTTTGTTCCTTACAACCTATGACTATGAGTAATTTCAAAAATATATAATAAAAGATAAAATGATTGTTTTTAAAAGCTCTAGTTTCTCAATGTAAATAAAACTATTTTATTCATATTTCATTCACATAATTGTGCCTTTATCTGCCTAGTCATTAAAAAATCATTCTTTATAGCATTTTAAATTTCACTTCTTAGTAGTATTCTAAATCTCAAAATGAATCCATAGTATTTCATAGATTAAGTACACAAAATACATAATATTCAAAAGACTTTCACAATGCTCTTCATTCATTTTACATGGATACTCTTCATTCATTTTATATGGATAGGATACATTTATTGCTGATGGCACTTCTACTTCATTTTTAAGAAAAAGGAAATTTGATAATTTAGAATCATTAGGATATAACTATCTATCTAAATGTAAACACTTGTTTTGGCTTGCTATGCACTAAAAATAACATTGCCCAAAATATAATAAATATCTAATGATTCTAATTGCATTTTAGCCATAAATTATTTGGTAGCAGTGTTAAATTGCATGGAAGATATCTCTAGTTCCAATTAGCAAACATAAATAGAATTTTAAGCAATCTTAGAAAATACGAATATGTTTAAAATATTTAAATATCTTCTGCAATTTATACATTTTTATCAATAAAACAGACCCATGGGAATCCATAGTATATATCCCTAATTGAGGATACAATTTATTTTATAAAATGGAATTGTTAAGTTAATAATCTACATTTTTAAATTTTTGAACTACATTTAAAGCTAATTGTTATTGATCTCAGCTTTCACTTAATAAAGAACAAATATTGTTAGTGATCATTTTTATGAGCAAGTGGAAATGTTACCTTCGAAAATAATTGTGCGTTTTAATTTCTTTGAGAATATTCCAAAATATAATTAGTTTTTAATAAGGAATACATACCTTTTGTAACTGATCCAGAACCTTAGCATATTTTTCGATTTGTAACTTCAGGGAATTGTTTTCGCTTTTTAACTGTAAATAATAACTTGTAGTAAAATATGGAATACATTTGATGTAAGTTAAGTTTTCATAATATTCCAAAACACAAGCTACAAAACGAAAATTATTTGGCGCTAAAATATTACCTCTTCTATGACATTAACGTCGTCATAGTTTTCTAAATCATCATAGATATCATCCATTATTTAGATTAAAATGCTAGGTAACTATAACCTTATTAAAACAATATATAATAAAATACTTATAGTATTATTTGAAAATGTTTTATAATTTGTGAGAAACAACACACAAGATACTCTCTTTGATTTTCCTGAATTTACTCAAACACAGACAATAGAGTATAGAGTCTATACTGTAGACCAAATTTTATATCAATATATATATATACAAGCTATACACCATTCGGTATTATAGACTATAAAAATGTACGTTAATTAAATTTATACCCTATAACGAAAGTACCACGTAAGATTTAAGTCTACTATTTTATAACATGTTTTTTCCTTGATTTGACAATACCATGTATTTAAATCGTCATAAACAGTAACAAGTAATTAAAACACTGTCAAAGTAGAGGCCTCTTAATAATCGAAATTACTTCTACTTTCATGTCTCTTCACTCTTGGCAGAGTGGTCGTGGTTATCATGTCCCAGTGCAAGTGGAGCAGAAGACAACGCCCGCTTCACGATATTCCGCCACCTTTGCCTCTTGATCGTTATTCGGGCACATTCGTGTACGAAAACCTTCATCTGATCGGTCCACTTCATCGGAGATCTTCCCCGTGGTTTTGTGCCTTCGACATTCCCATGAATTACTAGACGTTCTGTGATCATGTGATGAAACATGCCTAAAGAATTTAAGTATCCTGCTGCGCACTTTAGTGGATAGACGCTCTTTAATACCAAGCTTCTCAAGGATTGTGGTATTGGTACGGAATTCGGCCCAGGAGACCCCGAGCATTTTCCCCCAGCACCATAGGTCCAGAGCGTCTTCTCGTACGAGTTTATTTTAGCCGTAGGGTGAATGTTTCGGCGACGTAGAGAAATATTGGAAACACCAACGATTTATAAGTCTAGCTTTTGTGGTTTTCGTGATGTTTCTGTTCCTCCATATTTTCTTGAGTTTCTCCATAGCACTTGCTCATGTCTCTTGATTTCATCTATGCAGCCTCCCTGATTTGAGATAAGAGCTCCAATATAGATATACGATTGTACAACGTTGCAGTTTCCTATTTTGGTTAAATTTGTTCTGTTTGGTTGATTTATCTTCAAACCAAACTCTACGCTGACACTTTCCATTCTCGGGAGAAGTTCTTCCATGTACTACTACTAGTGGCAAAGAGAGTAGTGTCATCCGCGTACCATTGGTAATCT
>JAOPUB010037883.1:0-10194 GCA_027564055.1 Neptis clinioides
TTTCAATTTCATAACTTTATTTTTATTTAGAAATTGGAACTTGTTTTAAGATTACTTGACGAATTTGACAATAAACGCTGCGAACTGACGTCATATAAGTGTTGCCATTTGTGTAAATATTTCCGATTATCATAGAAAATGATCAATGACTTACTAATTATTCTACTTGACAACATTAAAAATATAACTACCACTTATTGTAGTAATCCTATCAGAAAATCGTATAAAAATAAGTGTATTTTTGGGAATTACACGAAATAAAATAGGTAGTGAACTTGTGACGTCACACGTAAGTAATTATTCCGTAACTAAGCGTAGTTTGTGTTTTCTGGGTTTTTATAATATTGGATCTTTGAGCGAATTTGAAAAAGATTATAATAACTCTTGTATCTGCTGCCATAAATAAATAGTTAATTTGGATTTAAAAATGTCAATTTTCATTTGATGAATATTCTTTTATTCTTTCTTTATGTTATGATTTTTTCTTTTATTTCTCAGGCAAAAGAATTATATTATATCCAATAAATTAAAAGAAAATCTATGAATTTCAATTCTGATACACTATTTTACAAACGTCACGCGTCATTTACTAGGTCTACTTGAGTGACGTTACAATCGCGCCATTGCTCATTACAAAAACTATGCGCGGTTCTGGAAATTTTTACTAACAATAGTTATAGAACTATCAAGTTATATAAAAAAGACATTATAATCACATGAAATAGGGAAGGGAAAAGGCTGCTTCCTGTTGTAAAATAATTGAGAAGTGATTTACAATTACTGCTACTACTATTACAATTCTTATGTTTTTATATATATCTATACTTTTTTTCCACAACAGCTAACACAAATTAATTTTCTCGATCCATAAAGTTAAATTAAAGATACATACGTACATACGTTATAAAGACTCTTCATTTCCTCAGCTATATCTGTTCTATCTAATTTTTTTGAGTCAATTTTAAAAGGTTGGGATAAAAATAAATAAAGCAACTGTTATTCGTTTAAATTTATTTCGACATTCATTTACAAACATACTTATTGTATTAATGTACATACATTTGTACAATCGATAGTAAAATATGTTGAAATATTGTTAATACACTATATTAGGTTTAGACAGCATTTGATGCTTGTTCATGAGACTAGTCCTCAACAATCCATATAATAAATCTTTGCGTTTCGAATACAAGCGAGTAATATGCCATCTAAATGTAATTTTTTTAACACTGGTTAACCTAATGCAATTTACAAATAGAATTTATATCAAAAACTTCGGTTGGGATTCGAACCATAGAAATGTTTTTCAGGTTTATCAATCAATTTAATAAACCTGACGTGATTCATTGTGGCATTAAAGGAGGCGAATCTATGTAATCTTAGTTTAGTGGGAGGAGAGGGAGCATGACTTGATGAATATCATTTAACTATATTTCCATTTATTAATTTTGATTTATTGTTTAGAATTAATTAAATTCACCATTGGGTAATGGGGATATGTATGGTGTTTAGAAATCTTAAGTGAGATTTGGGCATGGGATTTAGAAATATGTTACGAGAAATTAGGAGTATGGGAGAAGATTGCTAAATCTTAGGACATCTCACAAGATTTTAACTTCTATATAAACTAACTTATATTACTGTTGTAGTTCATGATTTCATAAAATAAACTTTTTTTTTCTATGTTTCAAACCCTCCCTATATTCTATATCGAAGTTCTTGATATTTCAAGCCAAATGTTATTTACACAGTATAAAACTTAAAAAGCGAAAACAATTAATCTCTTATTTAAGGCCACTCGATATCTCTATATAAGCACCATGTTGAATTACTTCACAGTCTAGTTCATTTTATTTTGGAATTCTATTAAAAGTTCTGTACAAAATGTCTCTGATATTTGTGTAAAATGGCACTTTAATGGTTATTTTCTTATAATATAAAAAGTGGCAGTTTAACTAAAATACAAAAGCTCGTACATATTCTTAAAATTATATTAATTGACATAAAATAGTTGTAGTGATGTAGAAATTGGCTACACACGAGTAGATCAGCGTTGTACATTTGGCAATGGTATATGGAAGCACTACTATGTTCTAAGTTCATTTTTTTATTATTATATACGAAAATACCATCTCTATAACCTTGTGACGATCTTAAAATATTAATATTATTGTGCCTTTATTAAATTAACTTAAAAATATATGGTAAACATGTCCAACATTAAAAATACTATATATAGGCATGTTTAAATTTCGAATCAAGGCACATTTACCGACTAGGGATGGAAAAACAATTTCTATATTATTTAAAAAAATAATCGATTTATATCGTCGATAATTTTTAGTCGAATCAATTTCATATTTTGTCTAAGATTGATATATATTTTTTATTATTAATTTAAAATATGTAGAATTTTTAGTCGGTATACGATATAAATCGATTTTTTTTTCATTTGCCCATCCCTATTACAGACATCGCAAAAAATATATTCTCTGCGGGTGTTGCCCGTTAATAAATAAATGATTGCAGTAAGCTATGCCTTACGTCCATCCACCAGTCAGTTTGTGGAATAACTCTTCGTCGAGGGTTTGGTTCGCATCTTTGGAGCGCATAGAAAGGAAAATGTAGCCTCCGATGAACTCATGGACAACCTTACAATCGGCTGACTGCACGGAGAATATAATGTTGCCCTCCTCGAATTGCACCATCATGTGCTTTATCTCCCAGTTTACGTTCCATGCCTAAAATTAGTTAAAACACATAGATTAACATATTAGATAAAACAACATATTTCATGTTATCATATAATGTATAGAATTAATTGTACCTGGTCATAATAAAGAACATAATCTTACTAATATTTTAAATTGGAAATTTTGTATTCTTGGATGTTTGTTACTTAATCATGAAACAACAGTTTAGCGTATTTCAATAAAATTTGACACACAGATAGTTAACATCCTGGGTTAACATTTAACCCGGAAAAATTAGAGTTCCCGCAGGATATAAGGGCCTATTTTTTTTATATAGCAACACTATGATGACAATTAAATGTTATTTGATTTGCACCCGAGCAAAGCCTATATAAATAAAATTATTATATCACAGCGCTTGTTACGAAACTCCTCTGAAACAGGATTACCAATTTTTATATAGTCTTTTTAATATATATTCAGCTTAAACTATTTCAACCCCTACTTCATCATTTTAATACGAATCCCTATTTTTTAGTTTTCAAAAGAGAATTTATCACGCTAGCTTTTGTAAAGAAAAATATGTAAACAATAATTATTTTTAAGTAACATTGTATGAAATCTAACATACCTTCATAGTACTGTATCGCCATGTTTTGATATGATCACCAGTATTAGGATCGAGTCGCATAATACGATTATTGGCGATACTAATAATTTCATCCTTCCGATGGCCCATGAATCTGACCACGAACAGTGTCTGTCCATAGTCAGGTAAATTCTGCCAGGTCTTGATGTACTGCAGTTTGGCTTCCAAGAGTGAAAGGTCTTTGACGTTAGCGTGGCTTTCTAAGACACGTTGAGTGAACTACAAAAATTATTTTTATTATATTTATAGATCGAATTTACAATATCATCTTTTCCTACACAGTTTTTTTTGACTAAAGTATGATTTTAAGCTAGGTAATATCTTTCCAGTTATTTAGTAGTCAAATATATATTTGTAGAGTAGGTAAAATGTCCTGATTTTTCTGAACATATCTTTATTTGCAAAAAAATATGTGGAGAAAATATTTTTTTGACGGTTACACGAAATAAAAAATAATATTTTTTTAAACTTTATCTGTAACGGTAAACGCCCTGTGATCGGTTGTGACGTCACATGCAATTAAGTATTCCTTAACTAAGTTTAGGGACTGCTGCCTCATCTCGCACTCCGGGCACGCGGTCGCGAACGCGTCTCGAGCGGCCAACGAGCGCGCGAACGCGTTACGCGACGCGTGCGAGCGCGCCAAACATGTTCCTGAAAATGTGGAGCGAGCTCAACGGATACTTGAGATGCATTCTGGTGAGGTTGATGTAAGTACATTTAATGACATTTGACTTGATGACATTTTAACTTTATCATCATCATTATAGCAAGTGATATTTAATTACTTAAGACACACATAACTCATAAATGTCAGAGGTGTGTGCCCGAGTGTGGGATCGAACTCGGACCTCCTAAGTAAGACATCAAGTCTAAACTTCTGGGCTGTTACTGCTTTTATAAAGTGAATTATAATACATCTGGAGATATTATTACTAATTTACCAACAAACTTGACCAATCTTTCACGTATAAATAGTCTAATATGGTTCAGTACAAATCAAAGATTTTTTTTATTTTTACTGAACCATAGATCAAGGCTTTCTCTATCTCACATAACATTGGTGGAGTTAAGTATGCTCAACTGACGCGCCTACCAGCCATAAACCTAAAAAAAAAATTACCCAGATCGTATTCGAAATGTTATAATAGTAATAAAGTCGATGGTAGAGCTGAGGATGTCCGAAGTGACAAAATTAATAATATTAGATATCTTTTAGGCACAAGCTTCTCGAGTGGAGAATGAGATCCGTATCTGGTCGGAGGAGTACCGACTCGCAGTGGAAGCGCACGGACGCGCGCTGTCCAACGCCGCAGTGCGCGCGCGCGCCGCCTACCGTCTGCGTGCTCGGGACAAGGCCACCCAGCTGGATGACAGAGCCGTCCATGCTGTGGATGCAGTCAAGTTCGCTGAAGAGGTAACACGATAGATTCATTACTAGATAGAAATAAAGTATAGTTATTCATTTTGATTTTTTATTGTTGTTCGGTTGTTAACATTAGCATATATTAATTTTCCAGCTCCTTGCAGAAGTTAAAGAAGACGAGATCCTTTCCCTCAGCGTACCAGTTCTTCGTCGCCTCGAACGTCTAACAGAGCTACAACCCTTATCGGAACCGCCTCGTGCTTCCCTTCGCTTCGCTCCCAACGCTCCCGCGCAGGCCTCCCCCGCGAGACACGCGCTTGTAGGTCGTTTGTACACAGCAGCACCTGATCCGGAACAGTGCGTATTGAGTACTGAAGGTAACTAAGTGTATCCGTTAGTTAAACATATAGTTCAATATATGGTCCCAGTAAACTAAACGATATGTATATTTTTCAGGTTTACAAGACCTCCAAGTGAACGTTCAACACGTAGCTATATTAGAGTTACGTGACAGCGGTGGAGAAAGAATTTGGTGTGGCGGAGAAAATGTAATAATATCTTCATAAATAAATCGTTTACCTTATATCTTTTTTTATCTATATAATTAATCGATAGATGGATTGCACATAAAGGCTTGTAGTTTGTATTTTAAAAAAGCTGATAATCGAGGAACTCATCCTCATAGCACCCGCCAAGGGGGGTTGATCTTGAATCGCGGAGAGAGAGTGCGTCACACGTGATTGGTTCTTATGCGACATTTCAGTTTACGCGCGTTATTTCTCAAAATAACGTCACAGATAAGATACGCCAATAGAGTGACACAGTACAGCCTGTGTCCACAATTTTTCCTTACTATTTTTTCTCAGACGTTTGAAGTTGATTTTAAATTGAACAGACGTTTGAAGAACTTTCATATCGAATTTAGTTACAATAACTTCAAAAACGGCAAAGTCTCATAATAACTTCATACCCCCGATTTGTCCCCTTTTTTCCAATTCATTGCTCCATAAAAAACCTTGCTCAGAATTCGCGTGATAAATTGAAAAAAAATAACCCGAATTTTAAGATAAATTTTTGTTTATATATATAAACTAGCAGACCCGCCGCGCTTCGCTTTGGAGAATTAAAGCTAGACTATAATCTATATGCCTACATCGTCAATTGAACCGGAATTATCGAACTATTAATTTATTAGTTAAAAAAACCGTGGCATGTAGTAACACTGAAACGCTTCTGTTTGTCACAAATTTTACAGTATTTGTTCCTCACAAACTTTTTAAAATTGGTGCAAGAGGAACAAAATGACGATGACTTATTGGTTTCGAAGTACGGCAACACTATACCACCTAGATAACAAGGAAATAGTGTAGCTTCCTATCAAAGAAAGAATTTTTAGAATTGGTGCAGTAGGAACAAAAATGGCAATGACTTATTCATTTCAAATCATGGCAACACTGCACCACCCATATCACTCTGACATAGTCTAGCTTTCCGTCAGCGAAAGAATAATCAGAGTCGTTAATACTCTTAGAAATAATGTCCCAATTACAAAATTACCCCTATATTATACTTAAATGGCCAAATATTTTTAATTATCATAAACATAGCAACACCACATAGCTTATATAACCCGGAAAGGATATATATACCTTTCGATAGGCGAAAAACAAAGAAACAAACATACAATAATACAAACAATTAAATTTTACCGCTTGATATAATAGTATAGGTAATTCATGTATATCTATATTTGTAGAGAGGTTTGTAACATATATATTAATCTAAATTAATGAGGTAAAGCTTAAAGGTGCATGTCGTTCCATGTTGTACCTATGTTTATTTTACTTGTTTTCTAGTATAAAAAATTTAATTAAGTCTGAACGAATTTTTTACAGAAATAGTGGTGAAGTGTGTAAATAAGTTAGGTTCACGTTCGTGTACACTTGAGGGTACTGTAAATCATTCAGAGCGCCTGACTACCATTGTTTTATGCAGCAACGCAAACAATGGTTCGTATGCAAAACGTTACACCAACCCACGTTATAGCTCGAGGAATTCATGTGTAGGACAAGAGAGAGACATTTAGTTATAATGTTGCATCCTCCTAATCTCAGATTTCATTTAAATATTTATAAAGCATCTGATATTCCCTGCTCTAGGCAGTTCAGCAGTTCATTAACAAGAAATTAATGAGGGGAGTGATGTTGTGGAATTTTTTTAATATCAGTAGCGCAAATTCCGGGCGCGAGCTTATAATTCGGTATAAAGTTGCAGTAAGCACAGGTCTTTAGGGAATTTAATTATTTCCAAAAGCTAAAATGTAAGGAAAATTACAACTTTTATGTATCTTTGAAACGATTAAACGAATATTAAGTTATATTGTATCGTTATCAAAAATATCGTAAATCTATAAAAGTAATGAAGAAGAGCTACGTGACAGAACTTTCATCAACGATACACCAGTTAGACTGAACAACTCTGAATGAGTTTTCAAACTATATATATTATTTTACCTATATATATACACCTACAAATACGGTATGTGTGTTCAAATGACATCAAAAAACATTTCAGTTTTTTTATGTAAGTGTACAAGACGTCTAGTTGCTAAGGCTTTTGACCTAGGTACACGATTAAAGAACTCTTTCATTTTGCATCAAAACATTGTGCACTATTAGACCTTGCCATCCTAAATTTAATTAAGCTAGTACTTATTTTACTAGTGTACTCACATGAACATAATAAGGATTACAATTTAAATTCATAGTGATATTTTCACAATGAACATGTCAAAGTTGTTGTCCAAAAAAAAGTTTATTGTTACATGTCTGTCTTACTTCTCTTTGTGCGAAATATAATCTTTTTAAGTTCTTAATTTGACCTCAGAGCTAAAACAGCTCTGAACTTTAAGCGAACGTTGCCGCTAAGTGTTATATGTCGGAGTTAAAATAAATCTCGCTATTTCTCGAGCCAGTTATAGCGCTTTTATGCAGCCACATTTATAGCTCCCCTTTGGTCTAGATCAGACACGACTTGGCCTTTAGAATAGGGTAGTAATTCTAAGGAATGTCGCATATAAATTATTAATTACATATTGAGCACTTGTGCTGTAAAATTACTCCATAAGATAAAGTATCTTCTACTCTCTACGCTAAAACGACGAGGTGTTATAAGTTTTACGTGTGTATCAGTGTTTGTCTGCATCGATCGAGCCGTATGTGTACCAAACCTACCCATCTCCCTCTCATCCTCTTTATGCTATAGTTCTAGTAGACTCTGGGGTCATACTAAACCGTAGCTCTTCTTTACATTTCCCTACCTCACTCTCTTTTCGCGGTGGCAACGCATGGCAAGAAAAATGTCTCTCTCTCTCTTTTTAATAATTTTCATATTAAATGAAACTGTCGTAGCGTATATATTAGACTTACTAAAATTATAAAATCGAAATTTATACTGGAAGAGAAAATAAAACTAATAAATTATTTTTAAGCGTTTTCAATCTAAAGCTTTTTATTATTTTTGTTCTCGAATATAAATTGAGAATGACTACCGACCATCACAATCTTGGGATGACTATACTGATTTGTCGATGGAATTAGGTAGTCTTTGTACGTCTCTTTAGTAGGATAGTCTTTAGAATGTTGGACTAAATTTTTATATTCATATTACTTTAAGCGTCAGCATTAACAATTTTAGTATCTATATTAAAAATAACCGACACATAACTGCGAAAACGTGTGTATTTGGTCTTATATTATGTTAGGGCTCTAGTTTAGTTGAAAAAAATATTGTTTAAATATACAACCAACATTTATACTTTAGGATTATGGACTGACAGTGCTACAAATAAGGTTTTCTATACTTCTATACATTGGTCAGTTATACTTATATTTAACGAAAACATAAAAACTTTTTTAAAATATACTTTTTTAAATTTATCTTCCCAACGACTATAAATGCGAAAGTTTTTTGATGCCTTGTAATTTTTTCTTTTTTTCTCCTCCCTGAGCGCACCCAGACAAGTATGTGGGTCTCGCTTTGTATAGACGCTACAGGATCGCTCTCACATTCAACTGAAATGGATCTAGCGGACCGTTCTGTCCAATGAGCTACTCGGTCCTACATGAGGGGGAGAAGATGCGTATAGCACCTCCTACTTTACAGTCGTTTTTGGCTGTTTATGATTGCAAGACCATTTTCTCTCGCTCTCTTCTGCAGCCTCCTCTAGAACTACAACAGTCTTTTAGTAAGAGGCAACTGCAGACCATGATTTCACTAGTGAGCAAGGCATCCACCAATTCCACCAGCGACGGATCCCCACCTATTTGCAAAATCAAAGTATTATAGTATATAGTAGTAAGGAACACCGCATCCGACCGGATACCGGAATATATGCCCATTACTCCCTTCCCAAAAGGACTTCTCTGTCTTGGAGACAAGATACTAGTAAATAGTAATCTCCGGAGATTTAATGGGAATTGAGAGTTGGAAAGAGAAGACTGTTAAATGGATTTGCAATATCGACCGAAACCGCCATCATGTAGAGTCTTGCTAATTATAAAAGTTAATGTTTGGATATTTGGATGTTTGAATGCTTATTACTTAATCACACAAAAACTGCTGAATGGATTGAAGTTTCTCACAAAGATACTTTATAACATGGATTAATTCATAGGCTACTTTTCATTCCGAAATTATTCAGCGGTTCTACTAAATATATTATTAATATTATAAGTATGAAAGTTTACATATTTGGTTGCTTGTTACTTAATTACACAAAAACGGCTAAACGGATTTTCATAAAATTTAGTATACAGATACTTTATAACCTGGATTAATATATAAGATAATATTTAACTCTGAAAAAATAGTTGAAATATTTATTGAAGCCATTTTACTAAACTCAAATAATTCTCAACAGTTTCTTTATTAATCGCATAAAAGAGCTCAGCTCCATTATTTAAATTAACAACTAAAATAAATACAATCCTAATGGCGGAGTTCAAAACATTGGCCTTGTCAGAAGCTCTTAACGAAATTGTATTATTTTGCATTAATTTTTGACAAAGTCCTTTTGAGCTTAAAAAGGCTTCAGGAGGAGATTGCCACTAGCATACATTAAACCTTTGTATTAAATATTAAATTATTATAAAAAATGATTCTAGTATTAATTAAAGAATGTAATTGTGGTCTTTATGCAAACCAGCAGTATGACGTCCTGGCTACTACTACAATATTATTCCTGGTGGTTATATTTTAGACTAAAAGCTACAGCGTTACTACTACAATACTTGTGATGGAATTAATAAGGATTTCTGTCATGGCGACGTATTTATTTGATTAGTTTTTATCTTTGTGTTGGCACACTGACGATCACTTGATTTTACACGAATCAGAATACAATGAGAATCAGTGCTACCAATATATTCAGGCGTTTAAAATGGTCAACGTATTTCATTAATATCCCACAGGAACTATGATTATTT
>JAOPUB010037901.1:0-10189 GCA_027564055.1 Neptis clinioides
GATTGCACAGTGTTCGATATTTCTGTTTTAGGAGATTTAGGCATCTTTTCACCAGAATCGGTTTCATTTTTAAGTTTTCGAGCTCTTCCATAACGGCTAGTGCTGGACGCGTTAGTAACAGGCGATGTGACACGCGCCGTTAAATTAGTTTCTAACTCTCTCTCAACAAGTGACCGTTTCTTTGGTTTTGTTTTGCAAAACGAAGATCCAGGTTCATACCCGTATCTGTATTTCAGATACTTGTATCTTGGATATGTCACATCTTTGCCTGTTGCTATCTATTATTTAATCTACAAACTAAGCCTTCTCGTAAAAGGGATTATTTATTAATATCTAGTATAAAACTTATTGCCAGATTTATCTTTAAAAATGATAAACAAATAAGAACTGGTTTGATATGCAAATAGCTGCCATCGTTTAAGATTTATTGTCCCAACAGATAAGAGATAGACTATTTCCACATATTTGTATAAGATTTTTCACAAAATCTTCCATCTATTTGCACTATTTAGGCTGTCTCAATTATATGACAGCGAGTCAGCCTTGTCATGCAAGCAAGGCATCGGACAAATTTACATATAATTTTATAACTTTTTACTGATAACACAAATATCTTAATCAAGGCCGAGATAAACTGATAATAACTACTCACTTTCTGTGATGAGTCTATCTGAACAAAAAATTAAGGGATATCCTTTTTAGAAACATGAATTATGAACTAATCAGCTTTTGCCATAAATAGGATTTATACCTATGTATATATAAATATTATAACTCCGGTCGTATAATCACAAAAATTCTTATAATAACATGATATAGTAAAGAAACAAAATTGAATTTCTTTAAATTAGATTTAAAACTAAGTCCAAAATTCACACTGTCGCATTTATTGCCTGAAAAGCATTCCGTTGCTTAAGAGTCACTCTTTGTGTCTAATCCAATATAAGTTATCATTATCTATTACATATTCTCGAGCAGGTTTCCTAGTGGAGCTGATCTCGCCGTCAGTGACGAGCGGGTTCACGTCAGCGACGGCGATGATCATCGTAGTGGCGCAGCTGAAGGGGCTGCTGGGGTTGAGCTTCGTGGCGGAGTCGCCCGCGGAGAACATCATGTTGATAGTGCAGCGCTGGCAGGACATACGCGCGCCGGACTGCGCCCTGGCCGCCGTGTGCTGCACTGTTCTGTTGCTGCTAAGAGTGAGTCACCATTCCATACACAAAACAATATATACTTGTAACAAATTAATTATCTGACGATATAGGACCTCGACAAGAGGGTCCCAAATATGTAATGTTCTATTCAAAATTGTCAACGATATTAAATAATAGATATCAACTTGAGTGACTCCTAAACCGAGGCGTGTCGATGGCCACTCTAAAGAGGGGTCTGTGGTCATGTAGAAAGGCCGGTCTGCGCTAGAGCTTTCTCCTAAGTATGGGAGTGACAGTCGGAGTCAAAATATCGGTCAAGGAGAACCTTATTTAATTAGCACAAAAAGTGTATTGATAATTTTTTATGAACATTAAAACGAGCTTTTGACGTAAATCAGCAGAATAATTTTATTAATTTGTTTACGTAACTTTCTCACGTCCTCTGTTACTATATGATTATATATATATTTCTGATTTATTCAAGTATAGATCATATTATCATAAATGCGAAAGTTTGTGAGAATGGATTTATGGTTATTACTCTTTCACGCTAAAACTGCAGAATCGATTATAATGAAATTTTACTGTAATATAGCCTATACGTCAGAATAACACATTAGATACAATTTATAAATAATTAAAAACGCGCGGGAGAAGCCACAGGCGTAAGCTAGTACTAATATATAAAAGTAAGTTAGTATTGAGCATATGTTTTATTTAAACATTGAATGATTTGAATATCAACTTTTGTTTAGAAACTGAAAGACATTCGAGTGAACCCAAAGCGCTACAAGGTGATAAAGACGCTGTGGCTGATCTCCATAGCTCGCAACGCGCTCGTCGTCTTCGCCGCCTCCGCCTTCGCCTTCTACACCTATGACCCCAAGCAGCCCCTATTTAAGCTCTCAGGTTCCTTATATTTTCCTACTATATTTCTACATCTATAAGTTGCAAGAATCCTATTGTTTGTAATCAATAACCTTAATGTATTTCTCGTAAACTTTTTGTTACATTTTGCTGGAGTACCAAATTGCAAACTATGAGTTAACTATCTAACTAATGAGTCATTAATCAACAAATAATGATTAGTAATAATATAAAAATCTGGATAGTAGGGACACACTAACCCAAATAATAAAGAAGAATTATTTACAAACGACAATTTAGACAGCCATTGTAAATACAGAACTTATATTTTGTTTGTGTGAATAATGGGGTAAATGGTTTACAGAACAAATAAGCATAGAAACCTCTGAATTAAACTAATCATTGTTTACAAGTAAGAGTGGTTTGTATAATATTTATAGTATTAGAATATTACTAGCACCAGGAAGGAAAACATAAAATTAATATAATTTAATAATATTTCAGCAAACTGGCGTAGTAGCTGGTTCTCCTGGCGCCCCTTCGCCGGCGCCGCAAAGTGTTACCTTCATTCGTAGTCAGTTGCCTCCGGGTCTGTCTCAACAACAACAGGTAAAATCACCAACTTTGTAATTATTTTATTAAGCTTAATAGACTTTTGTTTTTTTCATAATAACAAATTTTAAAGGTTTTATATTGAGATATATGAAGAGTCGATACCACAAGGGGCGTTTTATCACCAAACAATTAAGAATACCTAAGGCTGAGGCCACTGTATTTTTCTTAAATAATATTGGATGGCATATTTGTAGAAAAATCACAAATATCTGAAATTAAATGGCATACAAATACTTTATAGCCTAACATAGAAAATAGGATTCCTTTTATCCCGAAAAAAAAGTACATTTCCAATAGGATAGCAGATAACCTTTATTGATCGGAGCGAAATATTGTACACAAAATGTTTTTCTGGATGGCATTAAAGTACTAAGTTAGTAAAACCTCTAAATTGACCGTTAACGAAGTCACGCGGTCCTGCTAGTATAATATAAATATTAGAATGGTTGCAATATAATGCGAAGTGAAACATTAGTTTTTTAAAATAATAACAAAAATGTATCCCACATGACTTATGAATAAAGGAATCAAAATTTCCAACAAATATTGGATCCCTTTGTGATAACTTAAAATTTCAAGTTTTTAGTTTATCATCATATAAATACTATATATGATCAAATAATGTGATATTTTATGAGATTACAGAATAACAACGCCATCAGTAATTTTAATTAAACCTGTGCTTTATAGAATGATTATCAATATCTTTATATTATACTAGTCGACCCGCCCTGCTAAGCACGGGTGCAATTTATTGATACTTAGATCCAAACTCATTTAATTCTCAATATATTGTTGCTAAATAAGAATATTTGAGCATTTACGACATTAGACATGTTTATAATTATAAACTCCCGCAGGAACTAAAATTTGTCTGGTATTAAGAGTAGCCTTTTAGTATTAGTATATTAGTATTAGTTATTAGTATATTTATATTAAGCCAGATCATTAAGTAACAAATTTCATTGAAATCCTTTCAGCCGTTTTCGAATGATTGAGTAACAAACATAAAAATATCCAAACATATAAAATTTCACATTTATAATATTAGTAAGATATTGAGGGTTGTTTTAGTCTCATTTATAGCCCAAAGAATCGGGATTACGATTCTTTGGGCTATAAATGGGGAAATCGGTATACTCACCTAAAAACTGTTTTTTAAGTTTCATTTTGTGCTTTTTTACTTTAGTTTTAAGATGTTATGTGACATATTATATTATATGTAAGATATATATTTGTAATTAAAAGTTTTATGTAATTTACCATTTTATATAAGTTTAGACCGACTTATTTAATACAATAAAAGAACAAGTCAAACTGTAAAACAAATAATTAAATAAACAAACCAACTGTAAGTCGAAGCACATACAGAATGTTTTAGGATCAACAATTGTGTAAATAAATTGTTTCTTTTGTTCTCATCATTATTTTACATAATAACACTTTTGCTTTCGATGTGTTGTGCTCGTCACTTTAAAAAATAACACCATCACGAAAATTAAATGCTTTCACGCGATATCTTTTTTTTATCAGACCAGATAGACAATCAAAATTGTATATTGTATCTGAGATAAATGGTCGAATTATTTGTTCCGCATTTAAACGAAATTTTATATGTTTATGAATGATTATAATTGAAAATATGTTTAAAATAGGTTCAGTGGTTGCAACAGCAGGGCGCTAGGACCGCAACCATTCCTGCCGCGCAACCGGCACAACCGCCACAGTCACCTGGTGAGTAGTCTATTCTATTTTATACTTATTTACGTATGCGTATTTCCTAATCAAGAATCACTCCAATACTGTTTTTCATAATATTAATATATTATTTAATATCTGCATTCGCTGACATACTCGCTTAGCTGAGGTGCGATGCTGAAATTAGTATTTATATTAATTATTTGGTGAAGACATTTTTCTTAACTCACACAATCTTGTCTACTCCATTTACCTCCTTGTGCTTAAAAATTTAATAACCGTTTCCTAGTGAGTCTTTCTAGGTCAAAAAGGGACTTATTTTATGTTTGTGATTTTTAAAGTTTCGAGTTTGAATTTACGAGTCAGTCAGCTGAGGTATATTAAGACAAAAAAACAATAATTTAGTACACCTAATTGTTGTTACTTTAATTAACCATTTGATCTTTGTAAAGAGACCAGAAATTTCGAGGGTAAAATCTATCGATTTCAGTGAAGCAAGATCTGGAAGTAGTTTTAGCATGAAATGTACAAATACTGAAGTTTTAACATATAGCTTTTTAATTGCTTGTTTTTTTAATTTGTATCTCATAATTTATTTGACCTTCAGCATTATTATTTCTCATTAATCTTCATCATGCTTTTTTGTTTTCTTTTATTATACTTTTATTGCTATTTAAACTATCATTAGTAGCATTACAAGTCCTTCATTAAACTTTCGTTTCTTATTTCATGTGTCATCCTTTTACTTTAAAAACATTTTCTTTTTTAATTATGTAATTTAGTACTGCGAGATTTGTAAAGAACACTTACTTCTTACATTCTATTCAGCAGGGAATCAATATAGCCGATAAAAAGTTGAACGTTAATTCTATAAAAACTATATTTGTTTGAACATTTTGGATATTAGGGTATTTAAAAAAAAACTTAAATTTTATGTTTAAGGAATTAAAATGGCCGCTAATACTTGCTATGTCGCGGATAATTAGAATGAAGATTTTTTATACATTTTTCAGTCTTAGTTTTATTAAATAACAGCTGTGTGGCAACTAACTGTAGGACTGAGCAATAATAAAGGCGATAGCTGCGCATTGTGTGTGAGTTGCGTGCCTGAATTGGTAGTTTCATTCGCGATGATATTGACAATGACAAAAAAAAGGCGCGCGTGATATGAAATCACGCGTGAGAACCAGTCATGTGTGGCGCGCTATTTCACCCCGCAATAGTTGATGGAAAGACTTGAATAGTGGCTTCTGCTTATTCAAGGTCAGACCTATACTTTCATGCCTTGCATGATTTTTATATTCAAAACTCAAGGACTGTTAAATTTTGACCAATGATGCCCAAAAAGTATAAGTAAATACCAAAAAGTATGATGGAGAAAAACTTTGGTAAAATGCTTACATTTTAGATATATTTCTAGGTATCTGAAAGGATATTCGGGCACATGGAGAATTCATACATAGTGATGCCCGACAACGCGGACAAATTATAATTTCAATGTGATTCCCGCCTCATGTTCTAATACGATGAATATTTTGTTATCGTCACACGTTCTCTAATGTTCCAAACTAAAAATACTATATTTTAACATTTTGTTTTATAAGTTTACTGTTTTCTGTTTTTGTTTGTATTCAATAAATGTAATTGTTTTAGTGAACTTTTTTTCTAAATATTTAATGCGTGTAGTTAGAATCGAGATCTGAATCCCGATGGATTCGCTTGATACAGAATGTAAGTAAAACATTTAAGAGATTCTGTCATGTTTATTGTGTCGTTTAAGTGTACGAAGTAGGCTTTTAGTTTAACTTATTTGCAAGTAAAGTTTAAACGAAATGATTTGTATAGTTTGTAGAGGAATTTATAATTTCAATAAAATTAAAAATGGTGGTCAAGTAGATTAGTATGGTAAGAGTTGAGTTGAGAATTGGGTTCCAATATCTTGGCATGTACTAATGTGTGAGCGATTGCCAATTTACATTATTTACACATAATTGGGTATGAAATTTCATAAAATCTTAACACAGCTTTATTTTCTTGTACTGCATGAAAGGTAGTAAAAAAATCGTATCATTTTCATCGTGATATTACATCCTCTATTCATTGATTACTATTTAAATTAAAAATCGAAACATTGATAATAAAAAAAGATATTATACCTGCATGATAATGGTTTCTTTGTAAGAGAATAATGTTTATTTTGACAAAAAGTAAAATCTTATGAAATTTTAATTGAAATTTGGTGGTGGTTTTTTAGAACGGTAATAATACCTTGTCCGATCGATTATGGTTATTATATTAGGCTCAGATTCAGTCATATTTTTGTAAATCTGAAGAAAGAAAATATGTATTGAAATTTAATACATTTTATAACTTATATGTTTGGAAAGATATTTGAACCTGTATTTGTGTGGGAAAAAAATAAAATGTAATGTTTAGTAAAATTTCATATGTTTTGAAAAATCTAAGTACTACACAGACAGGCGCGGTCCTAGAGGGGTTTTATTAGGTTTTGTATGTCATAAGGTTTCCTACATATTCGTTATCGATCGGATACGGCTTTAAAACACTGTATAGTATTTGGTGCAGATAGTAAAACTAGGAATTCGTTAAATATATCTTATTGTATTTTTAGTTTTATAGTTTAATGGGTGGTGGTAATGTTACAAATACTCAAAACTTCCAACACTGATTTAGTTGCCTTTAATGTAAAAACGGTTTTGAATGGAATGATTTCAAAAATTGATCCTAGTTTGAATTTTTTTTATACTAATAAAAGCAGCAAGCATGAGAAAGAAATAATAAACACATGTTACTAAATAAAATATCTTCCGAATTACTGCTGCCTAATAAAAAAGGCGATTGAATAATCAATACTATCTTATACTACTATTAGATTTTTATTTGTGTAATAACTAGAGCCAATTTGAGCTGTTTTTAATGTTTAGTCGGCGGAACAGGCGCGGTCGGCGGCGCCGTGGCCGGCGTGGAGACCTCCTTGCAGCAAATGCAACGGCAGCAGCAGTACCAGCGTCTCCAGCAATTGCAAGCGCAAAGAGATCACGCTGCACATCATCATGCTGCCGCCAAGCAGGTAGTCAAGAAAGCTCACTGTTTTAAAAATATGAGATGATTGTTAGATTACTCTTTAAATTTGATTTTATATAGATTTTATCACAAATTGAAAAAGTTTTTCGAGGCTCTCTAGTGGAATTAATACTAAGTAACTTTGTTATGAAATTATAAACTTCAATATCAATTTAGAAGCAAGTAAACATATCCGTGGTTTAATCCAGTTTAGTACCATCTAGTTATGATTCTCAGAAACTAATTACGAGTATACAATAATGCCATACTTGAGCAATCCTCCGTTCTTGAAAGTTAGTAACTATTATATTATCACAATATATTAATCGCTAGTTAAGATATTAGAATAAAATATCACTACTACATTAAAATGTAAGTAGAACGATAACAAAATAAAACTATGTTAAATTAATAAATAGGTCGCACCAGTAACCCAACACGTTGTAGCACCACTGCAAGAACAACAAGTAGATGCGCTGCTAACACCGACAACACCAGAGCAACAACAAGGTAAAATTTTAAATTACTTACCATATTTTGCTTTTCTTTTCGTTATAATTAAATTAAACGAATAACCCTTATTTCTTTTATAAAAGTCACCATTGGTGACATGTCTAAAATTCAAGTCAATCGATTTAAAGTTTCCGAGGAAAAATATTTTTCTGATCATTATATTTTTCTCACCAATGTATGATACCGGTACCATCATACCATGAAATTATGAACCAAATTTTATTCGGGGGTCGATTCACTATACTTTTCTTCCTATGGCTCTATGATTACATAAGTTTCTTTCTTAACCACATCTAATAATTGTCCGCGACACGAAATTCTTGTATTTAAAAAAGTGCTTTCTTCGAGTTGCGTAATATTAAAATCAGAATCTCGCAGAAATTACTGAATTTCGTATTTATCACATTTTTACCTTAATTTAAAGACTGCAACTACTACTACAATACTTTGTTTTTTTTGAATGTACAGTTGGAGCGGGGGCTTTATTGGTAAACCCGAAGACCAAGACAGCACTGGCAAACATGCTCTCAATACGGCTGCAGGGCGCAACCCCTCCTACAGAACACGAGCCATCTGCTGCTGGAACCTTGCGGTACGAGCATAACTAATAATCCTTACGGAATGATTTTAAAACAGTTTTATTAAACCTCTGAACATTTTTACATAAAAATATATTGGTTTATAATTTAAATATTTTAGTTAAAGTCTTACGAAGCCGGGCAGGTAGGTCCATTTATCTATACAAATTAAAAAACTACATTTGTTTACTATTTCTATCTATCTGGGTAATTTCAGAAACGGCTTTTAACGGATTTTAACGAAACTTTCACTGGCACATAGCTAATTTTATAATGAGTAACCTAGGTTACTTAATTTAATAAAATAGAAGTGCGCACGGACAGATATTATTTTTTACATATATATTATGAAGCAAAAAATATTATTATGAAGATTGTTCAAGTACTACTTCAACAACAACAAATGGTGTCTATTCAGCTTTTTTGGCGATTTCGGTTTCGAGCACATTAAAAAAATATCAATGTTTATTAGGCAAGTGCCTTGTGTACGCAAATAATAGGAATTGAATAATTCATTCAGTGTACGATATTTAGTTTGAATAAAATTGCTTGATTTGGTGAATGAAGTTATTCTAAATACACTGAAATGGCTGAAAACAAAAGATCAGATCGGGACTTGTTTTCTTAATTGGCCAATAGATTCCATATATAAATTGTTGTATAGAAAATTGGAACAAGTTTAGCATATTATATGACTTGATGTTTATTTAGGTTAATGACAGCGGCTCACGCTGCTGGAGGCGCTGTGCGGGCTCCCACACGTCTTCTGTTGGGCCCAGCTCATCATCCACATCAAGTACCAACACCGGTATGTTATGGTCCATAGCTTTATAGTTATAATAGATAATTTGCTATCAGCTTGTTTTTTGTGAATTTCCTGTCCCTTTAACATTGATTTATACATTGATATTTTATCTAAAGAAGGAATATTCCAAATCGAAACAAATTTAGTGTAAAAATAGTGTAAGATTTATATATTCTCTCATTATTTCAGTTTTATGCAGCTCCAAGTGTATAATTAACATTTTAAATGTCGAATGTAGAGTTACAAATATCCCTTTATCAATAATATATATAATTTTCAGGCTGGAAGTGCGGGTGTAGTGGGCAACAAGGTGTACGCAGGCGCAGTACGAGCGGCGCCCCCACGCGCTCAGTTCTATGGACACAATCCTAACCTAAAACTGCCACCGGATCTGTTTTTGCTTGGATGTGTTTTTCATATTGTTAGTAAAATTATTTATTTGTCGAAGGACAAGGAAGACTTGTTCAGCAGAAATATGAATTTTTCATTCTCTGTGTAGTGAGGAAATATGCCAAGTGTATGTTATTTATTTTTTAAGTACTTGTGTCAAAAGCTGAATTTTTTTTCACCTAAATATACTTTTCTTTCCCGGTTTATCCCTCTTGAGAGTTAGAATTTTATGCAAGGCGACAATTTGATTACGCAAGATTTTGCTAATTTCATAATTCAATCATTAATTAATTCAAAAACTACATTATCAAATGTCACTTTTGTAAAACCTAGTGCCATTATTGTTTACTATTTGTGTGCAGTAAAGATAGCCAGAATGTAGAGGTTCATATGTTTTGACTATGAGGGTAACACGCTACTGGTCATCACTCAAAATTAAAACACCATCAGGCGTGTGTATTTTATTAAACAAGGTACGTCTGGCT
>JAOPUB010037918.1:0-16291 GCA_027564055.1 Neptis clinioides
CTAAAAAACATTCACTTCCAGCTGATCAGACTCAGACTCAGAGATCAGATCAGTGGAAGATAGTGTGGGTAGGTGTGCAAATAAAAATATATAAATACATACAGATATACATACAATAATAAATACACATATGCATACATAAATACATATAAATACATAAACATATATCCAGGAAAAAAATAAAATACAAAACAAAAGTAGTAGTACTCATATATTTATGGAATTTCTGTTAATATTGCTTATTAAAATGCAGTTTATTTACATGAAGTAACTTAGTTTATTACTGTGGAGATAATATGTTCAATTCATTTACTTGATTTCTAAATTTTAAAATATATCATCCACATAACTGTTTAATTTTTTTATTATACAAATTGCTACAGCTTACAATATTTAGGTAAAAAGAAACGAGATTTGCAGTAGCGCTCAAAAGATGGCGCTGTCAAGGTAATCTCGCTATAATATGAAACTTGGGTAAATAGAACAGAAAAATATAGTTTTGCTATAACGTTGAAGAGATGGCGCTGTTGAGACTTTTATACATATAAGGTAACTGTAACTATAATTATTGTTAAATATATTTATAATTATTATTTAGATAAATAAATATAGATAAATTAGATATTATTTAACAATTTATTCCGTTGAATCGTACCGTTCCGTTAGATGTACGGGTGTGACTCTTCTACTGAATGGAAAAAATGTACAAATCCTATAAAAATTAAAATTAATCGCAAAATGTTTCTAAGCGCGTAATTCGAAGTTGATTGGACTAATTCGGCAATTTTTTTTAATTTGTCACTAAAGTCTAAGCATGATTTTTATGAAGAATAAATTGGAAAAATTTCACAGAAAAAAGGGAGTAAAACCGTCGATACTAAGTTGATATTAAACTTTGCATGCCATAAGGCCGAATATAGTTGACCACACTAGTTATATAAGATTACATCTTTGTTATACCTATATTCGCAATAAATAAAATTTGAATTTGAATTTGAATTTGAATTTGAAAAAGATGACAATGATAGGCGGAACAGCCACTGGTGACCTCAAGGGCAACATAATAGTAATTCGTCAGACTGCTGTTAAATTATTGAATCTTGCATGCGCTTTACTAACAATGTTGCAATCATTAGAAATTATTGAAAATATCAAAGAAAATAAGGGTTAATTAAAGCCATTTTTTGTGAACGCGTTATTTTTATGAATAAAAGTTATTTAATTCAGCGAGAACAATGTTTCCATTAGTAATATAGCAGTGGTCACGTAATAGAGTTCTTTGTCGCGGAATTACTAATCAGCCGTCGGCGACCGCGACCGCGACTCACTGTAAAAAACTGCCTTCGAGGTTTTTTCTTAATTGCCTCGCAGATAAGCTTTACAGCCCTTCCCGCGAAAATTACTTACTCTTATTTGTTCAACGACTGGATAAAATTCTACCCCGTCACCGCCTGGCTTATAAACTTTGTGAGGATTTCTTAGATGTAATGTCATGACGTAGATACCATATTATAATCATTTTAAAAACTCCATTTTGACTCTACCTTTTTGTATATTGATAACTATCCTTCATGTTATTGTTATTGGTAATTTATTTTATTAGCTATATTATTTTTTCAATTTCTGATTGAACAGCATTCCAACAGCCACACAGACATCTGGACAGCGTTCCAGATGG
Organism: Neptis clinioides; assembly: GCA_027564055.1. NCBI lineage: Eukaryota > Metazoa > Arthropoda > Insecta > Lepidoptera > Nymphalidae > Neptis > Neptis clinioides. Next base: position 1,679 of record JAOPUB010037918.1, read on the forward strand.
AACAGCAGGAGTGAACTAAAGGGAGCCGAATATTCATTTTGCCAGTGAAACGCGTTTATCGCTATTTTTCCAGCCACAGTAACAGCTAACTTACTAAACTTTGCGAGGTTTGCTTAGATGTCAAAAATTAACCCATAGCCGGACCGTTTGGAGCGTACATCTTTTGTAAATCCCATAAAACTTTACATCAATTCCCCTAAAAAAAGGACGACCGAAGTTTTCCACTTTACCGACGTCGAAATGAACTTCGTTTAAGGACTGAATTGTATTTCGAACTTGTTAATTCTCTCCGCCAGCGCAGTTACTTAAGTAAGTCTTTCATTAGCGGTCGTCACGTGGGTTGAATTATAAGTCGTCGAGTTTTATAGGTTGAAGAAAAATTCAAAGACAATGTATTCACTCCAGCGCGCGTCTCGAATGAGAGACCTCTCTTTGCCTTTTAGAAACTTCTAATATATTTTCAAAGTTCTTTTTTTTAAACAAAACAACCTCTACAAATTATATATAAACATTGTTCATTTAAAGCTTTTTGTATAAACTTGCGTTGTATATATTCGTTATTTTGGATCCAGAATTGGATCCTTAATAAAGTTGTTTTTTAAATTGCACAAAAAGGGGTCCTTTTAGTATTTTATTTTGAATAGAAATAAATGTATATTAAGTAAGCAATTTTAAAACCGAGTACATCATAATAATAGTCGAATTGAGTAGCCCCTTATCCAACAATAACAATTCTTTTAGTTGTCCATCAAGTTTCCACCTTTTTAGACCCACAATGGGTATGCAAAAAAAAACTAAAAGAGAGGCGAGGTTCAGTGTTGTTCACTGAACCAGCCGCGGTTACACAAAAGCCCGTACATCTATCAAGGGGAAGCGGAGCAATGAAAAACACTTTTACTGTACCACGCGTGAATGCAAAGTATGCGTGTGTCTAACGTTGCTCAAACTGGGACTATATTTCGTTTCAATCTAAGTTAACTCTTTGCGAACCTCAAAATATTTATAACTTTATATTTCTACTTCGTATATCTGTCTACTAGAACTTAAATAGTCAGATTCTACTTAACACACAGAACGAGAGTATCACGGTGTATTCAAAAATCAACGAGGATCATTGATTCGACAAATTAGGCTAAGACGAAATCCTCAACTTCATTTCCTACGGAAGTGTAATAGTTGTACATTTTCCAAAATTATTTTAAACTAATTTGTTTGATAAAAATATACGTTAAATATTGTTGAATAAATGGAAAATATCTAATAAAATATCTATCTATCTATCATAATACATATGACACTAAAATATTTTCGTTTCGCGCAGGTGGTATTTCCACTAAATTGTAATCAAAGGTCAGAAATGTAAAAACATGCGTACATAATATTCAAAATTTTAATATTTTGTTTAATTTCTATGTCTGTAAAAATAGTTCAGACTTTCGATTTGATGAACAAATTATCTAGCAAAACTATGAATTTTTCTCAAATAGTATTAAATAGACTTGAAGGTACTTGACTTGACTGGTTGAGTAAATAATCAATCTGAAAGAGTACCAATAGCGGTTGTACCAATGTGATACGTAGATATAAATTTAATTCTAATTCTTAGACGCGATGCATACGATATCGATCGCAATAAAGCGCAGAATGCAAGTAACGACCATTATGCCGATTGATCCGCTGCTTTCCGTGGAATTAATTACAGCTTTGTCAAGTCTCTCCATTTCAGTTGCGGTTGATATTAATGAACTTCGAAGAAAGAGCAAATCGCTAGACTTGAATCTATTTTGTAGATAGAAACAGGGCTTCTGTTTGAGTTTAGGAGATATTAAGTTCAAGTCGACCAGAGCGACTTAGTTCGTATGATGAAAAATCTATTTAAACTCCCATGTTTATAATATTGCTACGAAGTAAGATAATAATAATATAGATACAACTACTAATAGAAATTATATACCCTCCTTGTATTTTCATAGAAATAGCAAAGTAAGTCATTAAATTCTGGCTGTGTAATCTAAATTTCTAATAACTCTAGTAAAACGTTAACTTCAAGCATAAAAAGGAATTATTTAAATGCAAAACCTCGGCCAATCCGTCCTTCAGACGAAGTAAGACACTTTGAATCACCGAAATGACTATTCAGAAGGAATATTTTGAATATATAATTGTTCAAAATAATCTATAATACAAATACAGACTTTACAGATGTTATATCTTATCCAAGATGGATAGGGTCTTTTATTGATTGAAACTATACTCTAAAAGATTATGATTAATTAAAAATATACAAAAGTCAAGTAAAAAGAAAATTTCACTTTACTTAGAAAATGTGAAAAGAGCTTGCGTATCTTAAAATAAATAATGCGTCATTAAGGATAATGAGGTCTACTTAAGTTTCAAAAATGTAAACTAAAAAGCTTTTCTTGTATTAACTTTGAAGTGCATTGTAAGTTAATAATCGTGTAATAGTCACAATTTTCATCCGATATTATCTATTTTTTTAACCGACTTCCATAAAAAGAGGTTATCAATTCGTCTATATTTTTTTATGTTTACTTACTTCAGTAGTTCGTCATTTATGGAGCTCTTTGTACGCTTAAATCTTCAAAACTACGCAACCGATTAGGTACCGATAAGCCTCTATCGCCTCCTGAATGGTTACGGGCATGCAGGAGCAAATTTTGTATGAAATGGAAATCGGACCAATCGTCATGCTTCCTAGATTTTATTGTCGTCTGGCATATCGTGTGTCAAATACCAAAAGGGCGTAGTACAACAAGTAGATAGGGATCCATGCCAAAAGGGCGTATAAAAATTTTTAGTTTTGCCATTGTTCTTAAAATCGTTTAAAACGTAAAGATCTGCAAAAATAAAAATTTTTGATGTACTAATACCAAGAGGGCGTCTCTCAAGATATATATGCCCTTTTGGTTTTAGGAAATTGTCGGCCTAAAGCCAAAAGAGCGTATAATTTGAGACATACGCCCTTTCGGCATGGAAATTTTTTTTTCGTTTTTAGGCTTATTATATACCTATTATATATGAGTGTTAATCAAACGCTCTTGAGAGGGGGCGCTATATCAAGTTCTTGCCCCTGTTCGAAAAAATCGTAGATCCGGCTGTCACTGAGCGGGCAGCAGTTTGACTCTTTTAATTTAAATTTTAGTTTGGCGGCCAAATTTAATAGTCAATCTATAATCAAATAAAATAGCATGTGAATTCAATTTTCTTTACATAAAATCTAAATTTGGAATGTATTTTCAATCTGTAATCTAGACATTATCGATTGAGTATGATTATAAAGAAAACTGGTGTATTTTTTGTAGCTTTTATTAATTGTTTTATTAGATTTACAATACATTTCTCTACTAAATTGATGATAAGGCAACGGTGATAACTGCTGTCCTGTAACTTAACCTCACTTTTTCATTTTCTTATTATATCTCTTAGCCGAACCACGCCACTTCATTCACGTGATGCTCCGCTCCTATGGGTCGTAGCGTGACGTTTTATTGTCTATAGGCTATATAGCCTTCCTCGATAAATTGACTATCCACCACAAAAAGTCGAATCAAATCGAACCAGTAGTTTTTGATAATACCGCGTTCTCATCAGCTTTATATTATTAAGTATAGATTCCAAACTTTTAGGTGTGTTTAAGTTCAAAATAAATATTTTATTTCTGCATTGCAAAGTTACACACGTATCATGCAATTTCATTGATGAACGTGGTAAAAAAAATTTGGATTCACAACCTCCATACAAGTTGGCTGTCTTTTTTCAGCCATTAACAAAGATTATATATACAGCCATTTATTTACAATAAATTTGACACTGCAATAATTAGTCAAATATTAATATTTTGACATCTAAAATATCGATGTTTACTGTCAAGCATTTTTGTGTTTGACATTAGTAATGTCAAATTCTCATGTCACAATTGATGTCACATTACCAACTAGTAGCAAGAAGATTTCAGTCAGAGTAAAATTTTCGTATTGTAAAAATGGCTTCGTATTTGCAAAGGGCCGCAAACTTGTACGTTAAAAATAATATCCGCCATTCTACCCACGCTGCTACAGCCGGTGGACATGGAGGTAATTTGTATTGATTTTTCTATCAGTACTTATGTAATCGCTTAACCTAGGGAATCCTTATCTGTACTTCTACTTGCTTTTGCATTGAAATCGATTTATTTGATCAGGTGGCTGGAAGTTGTGGAAGAAGCTGTCCTTCTTTGTAGGATTCCCTGCTGTCGGTTTGGGTATGCTCAACGCTTACCTTGCTCACCAGGAAGAACATCATGAGCGTCCCCCATTCGTAGCCTACGAGTATATGCGTGTCCGCACAAAGGTGAGTACCATTCTATTTTTAAAATATATCAATGATGACTATTAATTTATATTAAAACTATAGAAATTGACATTAAAGATTTAGTGTTTAGAAATCTAAATGATATGTTAAAAACAAAATGTTCGAATTGTTTATTTTATAATATGAATATTTAAGTGCCTATTGAATTAAGAACTAAATGAATGGAATGTAGTATGAAAAATCAGAATCATATTTTTGCAAGCAAAACAGCAAATAAGTAATATGTCTAAATATAATTCTGATATATTTTTTTGGACACACCACATAGCCTATGTTTAACTTAGAGCCTATGTTTAACTTAGAAAGTTTAAGCTTTCTATTGTATATTTCTAGGTGGAAAAAATTTTTATAATCTTTTCTCTTTGTAATAATTATTAGTTCAGATATTTTGAATTATTCTGTACAAGCTTTATTAACAAAATGTGTAATGTAACTATAGTGTGTTATATTTTGTGTTTTCAGCGCTTCCCATGGGGTGAAGGCCAGAAATCCCTCTTCCACAACCCTCATGTCAATGCATTACCCAGCGGTTACGAAGATCATTAGTTAATTTATCAGCTAGTTGAAATTGTGCTTGAGGATTTAGATAAAAAAATGTGATAAGTACCTAAAACAAAATAAAATCTTGAAAACTTCACTTGTTTTTGTGGTGTTTTTTTTTACAATAATTAGATAAGACTAGTATTATGAATATAACAGTTGATAACTGTGATACTCTTAATGATATTTCTATATTTTTCATAGAAAATTTACAAACTATAGCATTTTTATTTACTAGTAGTACTAGTTGTTTCCAAATATAGCTTTATATCTTGATTTGCAGGCGATATTTTATGTTAAACTTTGATGTTAATAAATTGAGTAATACATTAGAGGTTACAAATTCATAGTTAGAGACATACAATCTTAAAGCAGTTTTTTATTCTTTACCCACTATATATTCTTGCTACTGCCGCATATTAGAATAACTAGTTTACCATTCATAAAGGAACCTATGTGTATAACAAACTAGTGTCTAACATATAGCATACACTTTTTTTAAAACTATGGATGAAAAAGACATTTCTTTATTTAAGCCTAAAACAAATAAATCCAGAAATTGTAGTACTTACGAAATTGGCATGAAATGTATAGAGAAGTAAAACAATGAAAATATTAAATATATATTTTTATAAAAGTTTTGTTTTATATCTTAGTCTTTGTAAATTAATTTAACTAGATATTATGTTGTACTTTTCAAGCCCAAGCAATATTATCAAGAAACTATAAAATACATAAATAGGGTACCTAGAATATATATATAAAATAAATATTAGAAAATACAAAATAACGAATTATTACACAACAGAAAATTCCTGATGACAACAATTTGAATGACCAGTGGTTATTGATTATATATTATTTTGTTTTAATATTTTTCGTGCAAATATCAGATTAAGGAGAAATATCTTTTAGAGGTGATATCACTGTCAGCAAGTGACAGTTCGGTAGTGTTTTATCTCGGTTCTGTCATCTGTGGTTCAGTACAATGTTGATTTGATGTTGAATGTATATTATCTTTGGTTGATACATGGATAGTTTTTGGGAAAAAATGAACAATATGTGAATTCTAAATTTGTATTTTTGTTTATGTATTCCAAATGATTTAATACATATAAACATTTTCAGGCCATAAAAATACGAAGTCATTGGTTAATTCATTCAATAACAACAAATTAAAAGTGTTATTTTTTATTCTCTACGTCAATACGGTGTTGCAAAAAGTTAATAGTAATGCTAGCATTTCATTGAAATGACTGATTTATACTCTTAGCAATAATGTCTGCATCTGTAAAAGAATTCAGTAAGGCCTGGTGGTCAGAAGTATATAATCGCATAATTGGTGCGGTTGTGTTTCTCGATGATTACAGTGCAGAGTGTTTACATTGGGATGGAGGGCTCTTCAACCTTCTTACTGGAGGAGCGGTGGCCGTAAAGAGCTTGTCACCATTTGAAGTAATATTATTTTAACATATTGAAGTGGGTGGCGACCCCTAGGGATTCACAGTTTGAAAAGCTAGAACTCCCTCAAGCTTTACTTAATTTCAATTCAATTCAAATATTCTTTGTTGTACTCCTTACGAACAAGGAAAGTGCAAATAATTATATACCTACATAGATATTGACACAAATAATTTAGTAATTTTTTAAATCTATAGCTTACTAAAATCTTAGGATTATCTCTATGATATCCCGTATATAAGTTTTTAAAATTTTAGATTATATATTGGATGGAAGTTCAAGTGTGTTAAAGACAAGTGAAAAACCTTGGCATAAAAAATCTGTTGATATTAATAATTTAATCTTTTTAGTTTTCGAAAAAGGAGCATAGAAAAGCTGTATTCATAACACAAACAACAAGCACTCAACTCCAAACAATCCGTGAGATAATTCGTCACAGTGACTTAACTCATTGCATACTTATATCTTGTGTTAGTTTAGATGTTATTTATTTGGAATTAAATGAAGGAAAGGATGTTAGTGATGTTGTGTCATCTGGAAAGGCTCCAGCTGAAGCTACTAAGCAGTTAGAAAATATGCTTATTGAATGGATTGGAAAAAAGGTATTGAAAATTTAATAATTACCTATTGAGTTAAAAACAAAAACAATAGTAATGACTTGTGAAACAGTATGTTATATTATGTTTTGTTGTATGATAATACAAACCTCTATTTCATTCAAAGTTCTCAAAAGATTGTATAGAGGTAAATTTTGAGACAAATCTTTTAATCAAATTTTGAATCAAATTTATCAGTGTTGCTTGTATTTGTATTTAATTTGTTATACTTTCGATTTTAAATTCTTGACAAATCATATTTAGATATAATATTTTAAGAGTTCCTTGAGTTACAAATCAATGAGACTCAATTGTATTTGTAAAAAAATTAATTATGTTTTCTAGATAATAAAATTCTAGATCATGTAGAGGTAAATTTTTACAAATGTCTATTTAGGAGCTACATTGAGGGATTAATATATTACAATTTACTAATTGATTTAATATATGTTTCAGTTGTATAAATTTATAAATTTTTATATGCAATTGTTACAGAAATGTGCAGTAGAAATTGTATACATACCTCTCTTTGCTATAACTCCAACAAATGTGGTGTTTCTAACACCACCATATGCAAAGGTATATCCCATGTATGATGGAAAGTTGACCCAGGAAAATCCTGTAGATCTATACACTTTGAATACTGATGAAAGGTCACATGTAAGGAGATTGGCAAGTGGCTTAAATAGCATGTTGGATTCTATGAACATGAAGGAAGATATATTTTACATGGGAGCTTTCAGTTCCTTGATTGCAGGTGTCTTGGAAAATTCTCCTGTTTGTGTTTCTAGAAGGAAGGTAAAGTAGATGTCCGAAAATTTATATTAATGTATGTGTTACATGAATACAATGTTAGGTTAGCCTTATGTGTAATTCTAACCCTATGTTTGGACGACTTAGATTAGAGAGTCTTCACATATGTAGCTAAACTAACTAATCCACCATCTTGGGTGGTCCATTATATTTACAGTGATGTTACAGCTAACCATGTCTTGTCATCCAAACTAAATATGTATTCAAAATATCAGTTGAATCTGTTAAAGATGTCTGTCTCAATATTTAGTTCTAAACATACAAGCATATATTTCAAGTTAATTCAATGAAAAGTTTAGGAATTTTAAATTGCACCTGAAAACCCTGTTAAATCTGATAAATTAATAATTGAGAAATGAAAAAAGTAATACTTTTGAATTTCAGAACTGCTCAAATCCAATATCTTTGGTTATTGTTGACCGTACACTAGACATGTGTGGGGTCACAAGTCATGCTATGGAGTCTGTTCTTGATAAAGCAATGGCAGTCCTTCCTAGATTTCCCGGACATTCCAATGAAGTTGCAATTGATATGTCAGCACTTTGTGAAGCTAACATGTAAGTTTTAGTAGTAAACAAAAAAATAGTAATTTACAATGCAAAAAATTCAGAAATTGTAGAAAAAATTTAATGTATGTGTGCATCATGTGCACCATATTATATTTAGAACCTAAGCAAGCCTTAATTGTATAATATATAATTAAATTAATATTTATATATGTATTATTGAGGGCATTGTTTCTCAAACAATTTACTGCTACAACCCACAAAAATGCCAAAAAGTTAAGTAAAAAGTCCCCCAATCCCACAATATGAAAAATATCAATATTTTATTTGTTTATTAGTTTTTAATTTGAATTTTATGTATGTTTCGATGTGTTATATTAGAAGGGATAATATTTTCGTAAAAATGTTCAATGATTTATGATTTGGCTGTCAGTGGTTGCTAGGCAGCCTTTTTTTCTGATCCTCCTGATCATTAGATATGAGATTTAGCACAACCCCCCAAATAATATAGATAAGATACGCCTCACGTAATAAATGGACATCCCGACATTAAAAATATCCGATTTTTATAAATATCAAGGTACTGCTAAAATTAAATTTTAAATTATAATGAAGTGTTTTTGGGTTATAAGATAATACGAGTATCTTAATAAAAAGTTTTTTATCTTAATTAATCGTAATTACATTTTGAAATAACATGAAGCTAGCCACGAATTTAAGATATTTAAGTTGTAATTCCTTATTTTTTTATAGTATCAGTCACCCTGATGATATGCAGCTTAGCCCTGGATGTTTATTCCACGCCAATGATGATTCATGTGCACAGACATATGATCACATGATAAATAAATCTCAAAAGGAAGTAATGTTCGATTTGTACAATAAACTGTCTAAACTTGATGTCCAAAAATCCCCTGGCCCTAAGAGTCTTCTTAAAGTTACACCGCAAAGTATGGAGAAGATTATTTCAGCTTCAAGGGGTAAGTTAGAAAATGACATTTGGTACGAAAGATTATATGGCCCCCAGGTCTGCATGACAAAAAAATGAGATGTGTGATATTCAGGATATTCGAATATGTATTAATAAATATATTAACGAATTTACGTCATAACCCAATGTTTTATTTTTTCTATGACAATTGCATTAATAAGGTTTCGTTCGGTTTGTTTATAATTTAATAAAATGATTAACTCGTTGATGATTAACATTGGAAATTATATAAAACATGACAAAATGCAATTAATAAATATCAAAATAATTTCATATTTATTGTCATTTTTTATTGTATGATCTTTTTAAAAATTAACTTTAAATTTTTTAATGGCACGACGACGATCTATAAAAAAAACTACCAATATAATACCGAATGTATATAAATAGTTAAAAATTGTCATAAGAAAATTAATTATTCGTCATAAAATTAAGAGAAGTTTGCTTAGTCTTATTAGTATTTTTATGTTTCAGCTAATTACGACATTATATCAGGACATCTAGGCGTACTGCAACAGGCGCTAGGTGTTGTACAAACACTCAAATCACCAAAGCGAGTCCAGATAGAACTGCTAATGAGTCTAGAACGACAGGTTCTGCAGAACCTCACCACTAGCAGAGACTCTACTAGTGTATTACACCAGGTAAAAAGGTTTACACACGTTTTAATCTGTTTAAATTATTTTTTAATGTTATAATGCTATATTGAAAAGTTTAATCATGTATTTTTTTTTTTAAATTTCCTCTTTTTTTTAGAAAAATATGACATTCTAATTGGTCTAAGAATAGAATATGTCATGACAACGAAAATTGCTCTAAACCAGTATCCACCGAAATCTAAGATAATTAACTAAGATCATCACTGTACTGTTTTCAAAATTTATCGAACTTTTTTTTGTAGATGAGTCACTTAATCAAAACTCGGAAGGACAGAGGGCTTCAACTAGAAAACCTTCTAGCCCTTTTAATCCATGTATATTCGCTAACAGGCACTGAAGTTGTGTTTAATAAACAGCATGAAGGTAGCCTCCAAGAAACCCTCAGTGTTGCCATATTTGAAGATCATAAAAGTTTGTTTATAAATGAATCACTTATAGTGTCTCCGGAAGAGTGTGAAGAGATTGCTAAAAAAATTATGTTGAAGTTAAAAGAAATATCGCAGATGAGAAGGATATTAAATAAGTAAGTATTAAGTTTCTATTATTTATTTAAATTAAAATCCGGAGTTTGTGGGGGGCCATCGTCAGGACGGAAGAAAAGCCGGAACGTTTCTTATAATTATATTTTCTATATACTACATTTTTCTACAATCTAATTAAAACTAAAGGAGTGAGTCCAGCGCGAGTTGGGGGCAGAGGCTGAAGAGCTGGTGGTCTTAGTTCCACGTAGAACGCCTTGCGTTCCCACGGCGTCAGCAGTTCAATTGTAACGGGAGCTGTATGCGCGATGCCAATGTGATTACGTAACATGCTCTTCGATTTGTGTACTTAAAATAGAGAAATATTTTTTTATTGTAATTGTGATAAAATAAATTGTTAAACAAAATGGCAAACATTAACAGTAGTCCTAGTTCAAATCCTGCTTGTATATGCTGCTGCTATATTCCGAGCAATATAATTTAAACATGATAATTTTCAAAAAGATGCTACACATATCGACGAAAGAATTTTTGCACAATAAAATATATTTTTATCTTATCATTATAATTAATTGTTCTTAAAAAGAAATAATTTGATTTATGACCAGATTCTTATCGAACATTTAGTGAAGTTAATATATTTGTTCCAATTAGTTTATATCAATGTAAAGGAGCTTCTGACACTTTTTTCGTCTATTGTTTGAATTAAGTTCACGTCTTTATAACAAAAGTACTGTAATTTTTGTTTCAGGTACAATTCCGTACTAAAACCATGTGAGACAGGCACCGGGCATGAATATCGTGGAGTTCTGCGGCAACTGGTGGATGATCTAGTTGACACTGATCGACCAGAAATACCTGACCTGAGCCACAGGAATGAAGGGATTAAGGATTTACTACGCAGCGGTCTTAAGTAAGATAAATAATTTTATCTATACACATAATAAAAAATGAGTCAACCTTTGGCAAATTGAGTAATAGTGAGGATGGGGGTAGTTCTTCCTAATTAAACAAAGTTATTTTGTCATCCTTAGAAGAAAAGTTAAGCGTTTTAAAATTTTACCTAATTATAAAAAAAAATTTTGTAGTAAAACCTATTATTGAGGTATGAAAAAAAATATTTTGAAAAATTTCAAGTATTTTACGTTAGTCCAATAGAACCTATTTGTAGTAATATATTATCTGTTTTCAGTATTTTAACAAGCAAGAAAAAAACTGCAAAGCATCCACTAGACAACTCAACTGTCATACTATTTGTTGTCGGTGGCATCACTGCTGAAGAGTGTAAACAATTGCACCGGAGTGTCATTACTAGTGGAATAGATAATGTAGTATTGATAGGATCTACTAAGTTTGTAACTCCTGTTGAAGCTATGAAGGATGCTCTAAGTTTATAGCTATGTCGGAGAATATAGAAAGATAAACTAATAATCGCATTCCAAAGTAATATTTCAAACTTAAACCCTCATATTTTTGACGTCACGAAAATTGAAGAAATCTTAGAATGCCTAAGTAGCTACGTAGAACAGCTATAAACATTTAATGGCAGGATACGGTTGCTAGCCTTATAATTTGAAGGGTCAACAGCTCAGTGGTTCAGGCGTGGGACTTACGATCACAATCGATAGTGTGTGTGTGCGTGAGTTCAATTCTCCGTCATTGGACAACTGACGAGGCCCACTCTTAACACAAGCATCCAACTTACATGGAGGGCAGAACAAAAATACTAGTAGTCCGTTGTTTCATTTTGTTATCCAAACGGCTAGTAATCTTTTTACAAAAAAGAAAAAAAATCATATTAGACGTATTACAGTTTACCCGCTAATGAATAGAAATGTCCAATTTATTGTAGTAGAAAAAAAAATTAAAATTACTTGTTTTATATATTACAAATTCCCCCTTAAATGTGAAGAAATGAAATTGAGATTTTGGTGGTAACACTGAAGGTGATTTATAAAATCCTGAATTTTGTTGTATTTTTACGTAGATATAAACAACAATATAAAAGTTACGCGTGGAATGTTATTAGTTGATTTGTTATGTTTTTGTTATTACTAATTACACTTTACTTCATTTTTTATATTAATAATGACAAGGTTTTATAATATAATAAGGTCAAGAAATATAATTATTTTAATGATTATATGTTAGTGTATTGCTTAGGATTTCATTTTTCCAATTATTTATAAGATAATGTGCAATGCAATTACAATGCAAAAATGAATTGTTTTATATATAAATTAGTAATTATATAAATATTCTCCTGTATAATTTAGATGTGGAACTGGGAATAAAATGAGTTTTTATATAATTTAATTTTATTATTTATCTTTTATTCTAATTACTTTATCTAATCCATTCCATAAACGTCGCCTCCTTTTCTAAAGTCCGCATTTCCGAATATACCACTTTCATTTTTGTAGAGTGCGCAGGCTGTCGAAGTTCTAAAAACTTGATAGCGTTGAACGGCGTGGCCTTTTGATTGGAAGCCTTTAATAATGTCCTAAAACATAAGACGGAAATCTGGTACCTACACATTTCGCAAGGACTATATACAATTATATGACAAGTTAAGAAACAGGTAAAATAATATCTTAGTCTCTGCGAACACAAATCTAAATTGACAGATGTATAAACAACATTTTTTATGAATCGAATTGCTTTCCACAGTGGCGCCACGAGTGTGGAGTAGCGGAACTAAAACCTAATGAATGGCCTGTAGTCAATCGATTACTATAAGAAAATTATTAGATATTTAAAGTAAGACATATCGACGCATTAAGTAGAAATTCTATTTTGTACTCAAATCTTTCAAAGGGTTTTTTAATAAATAATGCATATAGCATTTTAAGAATTTGCTGACTGCATTGATACTAAAAAAATATTTTATTTAATACAGCTTAGAGCTTACCCTCTCTTACTTCGCTTTGGTGTCTTATACTTTCGCGGACCTCATTATTTTTTTTTATAAAATAAATCTAGCCCAACTCACTAACATCAGCTATCTACCAAAGAAAGCCCCGTTCAAATCGGCCCATCCATTTCAGAGATTAGCCGGAACAAACGGAGACAAAAATTTAAAAAAATGTACCGTGTTGGATATATCTAAATAATAATGAGATGATAACAATTACCATCGATATATCATCAAATATATGAAACCATGTGCATAGTTATTTCTTGCAAGCCATCGAAGAGATTAATCATTTATATATTTACCTTAGTAACCCCATATTCATAATGAACATACATTGGAAGTAGTTGGTGATGGAAACGAGCTTCATCCATCGCTTCTTTGATGTTTTGATGAAACCATAATTTGCGTATCACTACCTTAAACATTAATTAGATTTTAAAGAGTGAGTACCTACCTATAATAACATTTACAAGTATATTTAATGAATTTATAGTGAAAGATAATAAATTTTACATACCAAAGCAATAATAGTTGCTATTCGAGTGCCACCAGAGGCTCCAATAACCATTTTAGTGTTGCCATCTTTGTCAATAATAATACTAGGGCTCATTGACGAGAACGGCCTTTTCCCTGGCGCTATTAAATTCGTCTTAGAAGGTTCAACATTATATTGGTTAGTTATACCAGCAGATGAAAAGTCGTCCATGATATTGTTCATCACAATACCGGTTTTCAGAGTGGAGAATTGCGCGCCAAACCTTTAAAATTTAAAGTAGTGGATAATCCGAAATAATTTTATGCAAGTATCCGAATCTGAAAGCGGATTATTCATATATGAGTATCTACACACTGACACAAAATATGATTTTTTTTAATTATAATTTAGGTCAGATCTTTACCACTTCTCCCTCCCCTCCTTAACTTCAATTACCGTATCTATCATTTTATGAGTTAAAAGTATAAGCCACAGATTAGTGACATAGTATCTACGATAGTAGGTATAAGCAACCACAACAAAAAAACATAGCGTTCAATATCAATTACTTGTCTGTGCCAAACAGAGTAAAAATCTTGGCTTTATATATGGCATTTTTCTACTGACTAATTACAGTCTTATTAGATAATATTGGCGCAGTGGTTAAGACTTGATGTCTTGCTCGGGAGATCCGAGTTCGATCACACACACGGGCTCACGCCTCTGACTTTTCTGAGTTATGTGTGTTTCAAGAAATTAAATATCATTTGCTATAATTGTGAAGGAAAACATCGTGAGGAAACCT
>JAOPUB010037919.1:0-10183 GCA_027564055.1 Neptis clinioides
AACCCCGCATAACCTACCCAAATCCCCGCTTGGATAGGTATCTGTTGAGCAGATTCCTCCGAGTCAACAAAAAAAAAGGTTCAACTGAGAGCCATTCATAGATAAACGTATAGAGCATAATACAAACCAGGTAGTGTTCCTATATACAAAAGTGATCCAATCAATGAAATCTGTGTTTCAGTTAACATGTAAGATAGAGGTGACTGTTCTGATCTCGTAACTTTGGTATTATTGGTCCAGTGAATCCACTGGTGAAACCTCCAAGCAATTGTCCCAAGTACACTGCAAAATACGTTATAGAATATATACAATAGCATTATTGACTTTGACTAATTGAAACATTATCTGGTTTCAAACAAAATTATTGAAATTGAAATTTATGTTAATGACGATACAGAGTTAAACAGATGGCAATAATTAATAAAATATGAACAGCTGCATTCTGCTTTTCATTTCATTTAATTATGAATAAATATTGCAAGGAGTTACGGTTTTTAAGACAAATAGAGGACAAATAGGCAGACGAAGTAACAGCTTTTAATAATCCCTTGGATTCATGGACATGTGCAATACAAGAGATACCGACAATGTATTTATCAGCCGGATCTTCTTTTAGTAAAGGTCTTAAACCTCCCTTGGGTTTAATGTCATGGTCAACTACGCTGGTCCAGTGTGGGATGGCAGACTGACAGATACTGAGAGTCCCATTTAGGGAACTCATAAAAGAGGTGTGTGGCCAGGATAACAATTAATTGCTGCCTCAAAAATTGAGTGGAAAGAAAAGAATGCTGCGACTTCAGTAAAACCGAAATAAGAATCAAGAGTCACGTTAAATATCAGCATTATTGGGATATAAATTAAATAAAAAATATAGTAATATTAAAGAAAACCCGAATTACACAACTACCGATGACACATTTAAATAATTGTATGCATATATACTTTGCAATTGGAGTAAATACTCCATATGCCATTCTTTGCATAATAATCAACGATAGCATGTCTTCGGTGAGGCCGTGTAGTCAGATATAAAAATTAAATTAATATCAAACATTATGTACAGACACGATAGTATTTCTAACTTTACTATTAAAAAAATTACGTATTTTTCATATTATAACATATATAATATCATTTACATTTTAACCATAAACTTTCCAAACACTTTACTTAAAATTTATGCTTTTAATTTTGCAAAAAAAATCCACGTTTTTTAAAACATAGTCCGTTATTTTTTTAAATATTTTACTAGAATAATTATATTACTTACTGCATCCTGCTATTATAATTTGTCTCCTTATGCCCGTTATTTGTATCATGGTGTATTAACGGAACACGTGTACTCAGCAGCTCAAACGCTAACTATTGGAATAAACATGCAAAGAATTACGATATTTATTATAATTTTACATTATTTATGACTGCTTTATTATGATACACATGACAGGTTAGATCCGATTTCTATGGAGGTAGATATTAATATTTCTAATAGTAAAGAAAATAGAAGCAGATTCCATTGTTTTGTTAGTGAAAAGATTTCTAGATTTTAAATTTTATCCCTATTTTACCCCAGATAGGGATGAAATTCTTGATTATCTAGAAAGGATTATACGGGTAGGTTTGTAAAAATAAGATTTACGACTATTTTATTTAAGACAAATTTGTAACTCCATCAAGATAACAGTGCAAAAACAGCAAAAAGGTTTACGAATTAGTTGCTATTTAGTTGCTCTGAGAAAATAAAAGAAAAACAATAAAAATGCAAATTAATATTAAGGAACAAAATCCATTTTCACTTATAACTCAGAAAACGGGTTTTGAATTATTGGAGTTCGTCTAAAAATATCAAATTTTCATCGTTTTTTTTATTTTCTTAGAGCAACTAAATAAATAGCAACAAATTCCTGTACAATTGTTAATACGATGTTTTTGGATTTCGAGTTTTTCAGCTATATTGATATCAGGCTAGCAGGAACGCTGATTTAACGAGACTAGCACGAGCAACAAAATCACTTCTTTGGTAACTTAGCAACTAAATGACAAACAATTCCTATACCAGTTTTATCTAACTCTGCTGTTTTTACACTGCTAAAGTGCTAAAAGAAAATGGTATTAGATCTAGAAGCAGCAGTTGCTATGGAAGTAAAAGCAAACTTATTTAATGTTCGCCATATCTACTATATAATTTAATAAAACTAAAACATACACAATATGAAACGTTAAATTGAGTAAATTATAGATACTTACATATTAACGACACTTCAAAAACTAAGTACGTACTCTGAAATTCAATTCAATAGTAACACTAAACATATTCTTTATACTTATCGTACAAGTAGAAAATTTGTAATTTTGTAGCATGTCCTATTACATAATTTATATAAAATATTTACAAATCCATTCAATAAAATTAACCTTATAAACGAATTTGTTGCTGAAAAGACGTTTTGGTGGAAATAGAATTAGATCTAGGCAGAACAGACGTCTTTATAAACTACTTCTTACTTCGGTTGGTTTTAATAGGAATTTCTAAAGATTTGTATAATAATCTAGTACTAAATATAGGCTATGTTACTCACTGATAATGTAGCTTTCTTATAAAAAAAATTATTAAAATCGGTACAGTACTTTTTGAGTTTATTCGTTACTAGCCGACCCACCCGCGCTTCGCTTCGGGTGTTTTAGGGAGAACCGCGGCCTTCTACGCGCTATTTATAGGCATGCCTCCCCGCACTGCCCCGTCCGACCGGTACCGCCCGCCGCAAACACAAATTTTAAAATTGTAATATCTCCGAAAATATTTGTTTTCATTTACATGCTGCAAGGAACCATATTGATCTATATTAATTGCACACTGTATTTAAGGTACTTAATTCGATAAGGATTAATGCCGTTTTGCTTAAAATAGCTTCGTAAATATGCCACGTTTTTTCACGTAAAAAGTAAACAATAAAAATGTTTAAAATGTGGGTTATCCCTAAAAGATAAACATATACCATCGCGGACTTTTTTGTAGACCTTTTTATAGTGTACAATACTGTAGTACATTATTTTGGTCTATCTCGTAGGGTTCGGCCAGCGTTTTCAAGAGAACAACTGCGCTAAATCGAATAATTCCTTTTTGTTATTATTTAGGACAAGGTTTGTAATGAAAGAAATAGTGATTCTCAATTAGCTGAGATAGATAGCTGAGTATTAATGCATAAAGCGAGCGAGTGTGTGAGTTTGTGAGAGAAACATTTTTATACACCACAGCGAAGTGAAGGCGGATCGCCTAGTATTTAATAAATAACTTTATATGTTACATTGTACTTCAGTGTTTCTAGTTCGATAATAACTGTCAACACGTTGAAGGGAGTGTATTTGTTGTTGATTGAGCATTAAACAGGATATTACGCGATTGTAACATAAATGTATATTGCTTCCACATACCATACCACACATGCAATCACTTTACACCACATGGCCGCAATATAATAATGCAAATAAGATCAGAGCATACGTTGTGGCTCCTAATACTTGCAAGTTAATAATTAAAATTTCAAAAAAAATTTCTTTTGATAGGATATGTAACAAGTTTCTTACCTCATCATGAAATATTTTACATTTTATTTAGGCTCTAACTTTGAACGGGCAGTAGGTCATTTTAGGCAATGTTTTTACAAATTATACAACTAAACATTATTCATGAGTCACTTCATCTGTTGGTGAAAATTCGTAAAAACAGAAAGGTGTTACTGGGAGACGAGATACAAGAAACATGTCAATGGGAGATTATTTTATAATATGTAGCGATAGTGATATTATAAAAATGTATCCTTCATCCCCTACCCTATAATTAATTCCGAAGGCCGCGGCCGTTAGACGTGCCGTTATATTTATCGACATTGACATATCAAAGAATGACTGTGTTAAAAGCAGTGACAGCACAAGCACAAAGGAAAAATGATTCCTTTGACTAAATAGTGCTCCTGCTACATAAAAAGTATAAAATGGTGTTATGTCAGGTTTTGCTTTGCACACAGACGAGGACTTTTTCACTAGAAAATTACTGATTTACTTCACTCACAACACTGTAGTGCTATATTGTAGTGCTAGTGGACTATAATATAACTCGCGACTTAATAATATTCTGTATTTTGGTACAAGTTATTTAAATTTGTTTTGTCAAATGACCTCTTGTCAAACTGGAAGATATTTTCAATCGTATTACTATCGGATTAGTAAATTTTGAAAACAAAACGCATATATAAATATATAACTTGTAAAACAGTATGTCATACTGCCTATTATTAGTTATAACATGGATTAGGCAAAACTACTTTTTGTCCCGGAGTACCTTTAGTATTATATGGGTTGTAAATAATCGTAGCCGGCTTATTTTAGATTTTGAATTCAAAATTAAGAAAGCATATAAAAGACTATCATTTGAGAGCATGTTGAAGAGTAAAAATGTATAAAATGTGAAGATTCTGTAAATTTAATTTCTCATTTCATGCTCATAATACCTATTGCGATTTAAATAAGCGTCATTCCATACTGTGTTTAGTTTATGATAGTATTTCTAATAAAAAGGCAGTTTAGGATTAGATCACAATTTACGACTACTCTATTCTGGTTTATCTTTGAGGTTAGTCAGGTACTCGGTCTCAAGCAAGTTGCTGCTGTTGATAACGCTTTTGTATACTCTTGATCACAAAGATGACTAAAATGAAATTAATTAAAATTACTTACTTTTATTTATAAATTTAATATATCAGACATGTGGGTAACATATTAAGATTTTACTGGAAATTAATTATTTACCTAATTATATTTTTTTTTGATAATAATATTCCAAAGATATCGTCATTTTAATCTACATATACATCACAATCTATCAAGTGATTGTAAAAGATTTATTTTCGTAAATTATGTTTTAGGGATCCTAAATAATAGTCCTTTAAAGTTACATCAAAATCCATAATGGACCAGAACCTTGTAACAGAAGATTTTATATGGTATCCACATAAAATATTTATTTCATAGTTCATATGAATATCGAATCAAAAAAATGTCACGAAACAGAATTGGAGGAAGATCGTGGTCCTGATATTTTATTTGTATTTGTATGTAATCGATCGAATCGGTTGAAAATAGTTGTTTAAATACTTTCAAAGATTTCATAACACGTGGCACTAAAAAAATGTAATACAATAATTACCTCAAGCGATGGTTATGATGTTCCAAAAAATTAAGAGTAGTGAGATGATAACTCACAAATATTTAACATATCGTGTGCATGAATATATACTTTTCTTCGTTTCAGTCAAAACATGCCTATGACGTACATAGTAAAATTGGCCATAACATAATAAGTAGGTGCATTAAGTATCGTCGTAAAAATTTATAGCATCGTTAAAGTAAGCCTTTATTTTAAGGATCAATCACCATTTTTATAGGCGAAGAATATTCGATTATCATTTTGTCATTCACCCGAAATAAAAATCGTTTATATACCTTTTCATTCAACTTTTTCTTTCGATTTGTATTGCGTGTGATAAATAAATATATATTAATAAAAATATACATAAGCTGAAAATTATGTATATATAAGTAGGCCGACATTATGATGACTAGACTACTGTAATATTAATCCTTGTGGTTATACTGTAAACTAAGACCTTTAGCGTTAGTGCTAGAATACTTGCGATGGAATAATCATGATTTCTGTCATGACGGCATATATTTATTTCGTTAGTTTTTATATTTGTGTTTGCACACCGATTATCGAATAATATTTTGCACCAATTAGAATGCAACTTAAATCAATTCTCTAATTAGTGTTTCCAGCATCATAATTAATATAGTTATATATTTTAACAAATATAATACCGTGTATAATAAATACCAAATTTTAGGCGAACGAAACATTTTAAAGTTAAATATCAAAGAAAGTCTGTGTTCATTTTGCGCGCAACTTGATGGGTCTGTCACATCCAGGTGGCGGCGAACAGAGCGAATTTGGATTTTTGTTAATTTCTGAACAGAATATAACCTCGGACACAAGTTAATAATTAATTTCATGTTACGGGGTGATTATATTTTTATTTTAACTTTATAACATCCTAGGCCAAATTCCACTGTCCTCCTTTCTTACCAACCTCTATGAGGCAGTCAGTCCTTATATCATCAGATTAGCTAAGCACCAAATTAAATTACAGATCAGTGCAGGATCAAAATCTGTTAAAGAACAGAAAAATGTTTATCAAAATACATTCCTATAAAAACAAGTAAATATTCAGCACAGTTATAGCAGAGCAAATTTAGAATAATAGAAAAGCGCTTACTTGCCTAGCACATAGCACAGAACTACGTATTTTTATACATATACCTTTTACTTGTATGTGTTTTACATAGAAAATACTAGGTAATTAGTTTATAATTACATAAATCCATTTTATACAGTTAGGTTGAATTGTAATAGTCTCATTTGCTGAGCTGTAGTGCCTGATTAAGGACAGTTGCAGTGAGTGGAGCCGTAGGTAATTACACATACTGACAGTGTGACACCAACACGACCGAGATACGTAAGCTGCACTTAAGCAATCCAATTTTACTAGCTACACCAATACAGTTAAATATCAAACGTGTTCTAGATATCAGTCAAATGCAATACAGATTGATTTCAGGTATCCAGAATTTGTCATACGTAATCAACAATTACTGCAATATTTGAGGATACACATTTGACTTTATCATCATTTATCATCACTTTATCATAAAACATTAGTTTGTCACTACAAATAGTAAAGAATAAATCAACTAACGAAAGAAATTTCCATAACATTTCGTACTAAGTATTAACTATGACTTATTTGAGCAGAAAGTCTATCAGGCGATGCTGAAAAAAGGTAAGCAAATTTGACAGTAAACTTACGAACATTACAAGTTAATATAGCTTTTAAAAATTAATATCGGGAGAAGAGGTAATTTAAATTAAAAAATATACAAAAATGTTTTAAAAAATTATATAAAAAGAATTGAATAATCTAATTATGTTTACTTTGCCATATGTAGCAGACTTGCCACAGGAAAATCAAAATATATACCAATTAAATTTATTAACACATCATTATAATTATAATTATGTAACTTTGGCAACATATAATAATAATAATGTAAAAAATGAATGTCACATTATTTACATACAAATAATATTATTCGAACAAATATATATATCACTGACTTGTAAAAGTTTACATCTATCTAAATAAAAAAAGACAGGTAGCAAAATTGGTATCATATTGTATACTTTTTATCTCAGCCAGTAAGTTGGCTAACTGCTTCTTTTGAGTAGTCAAAATTGTGACATGACTGCCCATTACTCCTATTGAGCAAGTCGAAAACTAAGCAACTCAATAATATAACATTTAACAACTTCAAATTAGTTTCAATTTATTTTAAACAATAAGAAAGGAAAGAGTTCTTCTAGCAAACTTAATAATTTAAACAGAAATTCAAATAATCTTCAAAATAATAATAAAATTGTAAATATGGTGCATCATGGAGTTTAAGAATTATTAATGAGATGTAAAAATGGCAACAGGTATTAAGTATGCTGTGCAGAGAAAAATCATAACTTTTTAATAATTACAAGCCTTATAATTCTAAGCCTTTCTATAATTCTAAACCTTTCTGTTGAACGTATAATTGGGATAGCCATTCATTGTTGTGAGCATATATACAGTCTCCCCGGTGCGTTATATGAATTATTTGAAAATGTGTTAGTAGAAATATTATTAAAATTACCCGACTTTAAAGTTTATATTATGATATGTCGTAACTTTAATATTAATTTATTAGAAAACTCTGTGTTAGACTCAGATCATTGTTAAATATAACTTTGTAAATATATCGGTCGAGAAAAAAAAAGAGAGCGGTCGTACCATATTTACTCAAAACAACTCCGGCCATTTTCGGCCCCTAAGAACTCCTTTGTGAATAAAACTAGAAGCCTAAATTTTTAGTCACTAAACAGACATCGTATAAACACGGTATTTCAAATTTAATTCCATTTGTGTTTAAGAATTATATATATTTTTTCATTCACTGATTCGACTTCGACGGATCGATCATCAAAATTCTAAGGTAGTTCTGGCAGACATAATAGTAGACTTCCATAATAGAATACAATCAGTATTTAGCGTATAATATAAAGAATATATAAAGAAAAAACTAAAAAAAAGTAATTCATTTCGGTTCAGTTTTCTAGCTACACCGACTGCATGAATAACTTTGTAATCCTATATAAATATTTTGAATTACAAAGTTACGTATATCTGTGTAAATAATACGTTAAAATTATGTATAAAGTAGCGGCGCGCTTTCATTTTGCTTGTGGTATTAAAACCATAAATAAAATAAATAAGAAAACAAATGACAGGGAAAGGGAAAAGGTGTAAAATGGAAATGGAAATGGAATAGAAAGGGAAAAATGAAAGAAAACGGAAAAGGAGAAATTGGGAAAGCGTTTTGAAAATTGTTAATTTGTTTTATTCAAAAGATAAAAAAATTTAATCTCGATATGGTCACTACAAGGTGTTATTAGGTTCGCTAATTACGTAATAACACAAAACAAAAGGTCCCTTATGTAGGAGGGACAGAATAAATTAACCGACTTGGTTTTACGTAGATCTCACGACTTTTAAAGATAGAATAATTGGAATGCGAGACTTGTTTATTTTTACAATTATTGTTTTTGATGGTTATAGAACCTACAAGGTTATACAGTTAACATGTATTGATAATATATTCAATTATCACGAAGCTTATTTTCAACTATGAATTAAAAAAGATAGTGAAACAAAAAGATTGTATTTATTCCTACAAACTTTAAACGTATAGAGAAATTCAGGATAACATTATAGCAAAACTGTCATACACAAATTTTAATAACAATAAACTTTGATATCTTTTATGACACATTATACCAAGACAGTTCATTCGGGTGATCTCTTGTCAATTAATGATTGGATTACTATTGGTATTCATTGAAGTAGACAAAAACTTCATGAACTTTATAATAAGACATCATACAACCATTCAGAATCTTTATAGCCTCTATTCCTAATAGCCTTTGATAGAGCCTATTCACATTTATTTAAAACAGTGTGTTCCATGGCATCATCATCATTATCACAACCCGTTGATGGCTCACTGTTGAGCCGGGTTTCCTCCTTAGAATAGGCAGGGGATTAAGCCATAGTCCACCACGCTTAAACAGTGCGAATTGGCAGACTTCACACACCTTTGAGAACTTTAGTTAATTCTCAGGAGTGCAGGTTTTCTCACGATGTGTTCCTTCACCGTTACAGCAAGTGATATTTAATTTCTTAATCACCAGTGATAACCCAGTGGCTAAGACGGGAGATCCGAGTTCGATCCCACACTCGGCACACACCTCTGACTTTTCTAAGTTATGTGTGTTTTAAGAAACTGTTCGTTTGGTACATTTAAAATAATCATATAATTGATTAAATTAATTTTAAGGTCTGAAGAAAAATAAAAAGATGATATTATTACACTATTTAAAAAAAAATGGTTTTGGACTCTAAAACCCGCGTCTTATCCTGGTTTCCAGTTTAATTTATGATATGGCCTTAAACCTTACTTATCGCCGACTGTTGAAGGTAACAAGTGTTGAATTTTTTTAACCTTCTATCTATCTCATATTATGACGCAAGTAGAATTTAACGTAGGTAAAAGTATTATAATGACAAATTTTATAGACAGGTCGCGGATTTTGCTACAACAGGACCGTAATCATAGCAATTATTTCTCGTTCCTGAAAATAACTTCATTAATATTCCTGCTCGCTGCAATTATTAACGGAAGACTTTAAATAGTGATATAAATAATGTTTTCCAGACAGATTTTTATCCATGGTTGCATGTAAAGCATACCCGTGGATGCACACATATTTTATGCATCGATCTTCGTATTACTTTGCACAGGCTGGCTCTTTTTTCGGGTAGTATTTGGGTTATCATATTATAAAACAGCTATTAAATTTAAATGTATAAAAATGTTTTTTTTAACTGGGCGAATAACCACCCCATGAGGGGACCGGTTAGAGTACAATTCCTCTCTGCCGCTGAGAGAGCATCTCGTAAAAGGCGAGTAACTCAGCACCTCTTACTGG